>WBZZ01001108.1:70000-77755 GCA_019918135.1 Paulinella micropora | reverse complement strand
GGGAGAGAGAGAGAGAGAGAGAGAGAGAGAGAGAAGAGAGAGAAGAGAAAAAAGAAGAGAGAGAGAGAGGAGAGAGAGAGAGAGAGAGAGAGGAGAGAAAAAAAAAAAAAAAAAGAGAGAGAGAGGAGAGAGAGAGAGAGAGAGAGAGAGAGGAGAATACCCTCAAGACAGGTAAATCCTCATACAGCTGGGGAGAGAGAGAGAGGAGAGAGAGAGGGGGGGGGGGGGGGGGGGGGGGGGGGGGGGGGGGGGGGGGGGGGGGGGAGAGAGAGAGAGAGAGAGGAGAATACTACCCTCAAGACAGGTAAATCCTCATACAACTAGAGAGAGAGAGAGAGAGAGAGAGAGAGAGAAAAAAAAAAGAGAGAGAGAGAGAGAGAGAGAGAGAGAGAGAGAGAGAGAGAGAGAGAGAGAGAGAGAGGAGAATACTACCCTCAAGACAGGTAAATCCTCATACAGCTGGGTCTCGCTTTCCAAATACATAACAACCTACATACATATATACATACATACATACATACATACATACAACATACATACGTAGATACATAGATAGATAGATAGAAAGATAGATAGATAGATAGATAGATAGATAGATACATACATACATACATACATACGTACGTACGTAAATACATACATAACATACATAACATACACATAGATTACAACATACATACATACATACATACATACATACATACATACATACATGCATACATACATACATGCATGCATACATACATACACACACACATACACACACATACATATATATATATATATATATATATATATATATGCATACATACATACATACATACATGGATACATAAATACACACACACATACACACACACACACATATACATACATACATACATACATGCATACATACATACATACGTGCATACATACATACATACATACATACATACATACATACATACATACATACCGGAATGCTCCCGCAGTACAACGCTTCCCACGTCCGATAACACTATAGTTAAATGTACATATAATATTATACATACATACACACGTACATACATGCAGACATACAGTGGCCCAGGTGCGGTCAGACTAATTGAATAACACACAAACAAGCATACAAACATACAAATATACAAATATACAATATACAAACATACAAATGTACAAACATACAAACATACAAACACACAAATATACAAACATACAAATATACAAACATACAAATATACAAATATACAAATATACAAATATACAAATATACAAACATACAAACATACAAATATACAAATATACAAATATACAAATATACCAATATACCAATATACAAACATACAAATATACAAATATACAAATATACAAATATACAAATATACAAATATGCAAATATACAAATGTACAAATATACAAATATACAAATATACAAATATACAAATATACAAGTATACAAGTATACAAGTATACAAGTATGCAAATATACAAATATACAAATATACAAATATACAAATATACAAATATACAAACATACAAATATACAAATTTACAAATATACACAAATATACAAATATACAAATATACAAACATACAAATATACAAACATACAAATATACAAATATACAAATATACAAATATACAAGTATACAAATATACAAATATACAAATATAGAAATATACAAATATAGAAATATACAAATATACAAATATACAAGTATACAAATATACAAATATACAAATATACAAATATACAAGTTTCCAAGTATACAAATATACAAATATACAAATATACAAATATACAAGCATATAAACACACCAACACACAAACGCACCAAGATACAAACATACACAAACACACGTATATATAATGTAGAGTTACATCACTCCCAACAAAAAAAACTCATATGATTCAACTTGTGTTCACCTACTGGCATAGTCACGACAGATCAAAAGTTATGTTATGTGATGTTATGTTATGTTACGTTACGTTACGTTACGTCACGTTACGTCACGTTACGTCACGTTACGTAACGTTACATTACGTACGTAACGTAACGTAACGTTACGTTATTTAATGTTATGTTATGTTCTGTTACGTTATGTTACGTTATGTTACGTCATGTTACGTTATGTCATGTTACGTTATGTTATATTATATCATGTTATGTTATGTTATGTTATGTAAGGTTATGTTATGTTATGTAAGGTTATGTTATGTTATGTTATGTTATGTAATGTTATGTTATGTTATGTTATGTTATGTTATGTTATGTCATATTACGTTACGTTACGTTATGTTATGTTATGTTATGTTATGTTATGTTATGATATGTTATGTAAGGTGAAGTTATGTAAGGTTATGTTATGTTATGATATGTTATGTTATATTACGTTATGTTATGTTATGTTATGTTACGTTACGTTATGTTATGTTATGTTATGTTATGTTATGTTATGTCATGTTATGTCATGTTATGTTATGTTACGTTATGTTATGTTATGTTATGTTATGTTACGTTACGTTATGTTACGTTATGTTATGTTATGTTATGTTATGTTACGTTATGTCATGTTACGTTATGCTATGTTATATTACGTTATGTTATGTCATGTTATGTTATGTCATGTTATGTTATGTCATGTTATGTCATGTTATGTTATGTTATGTTATGTTATGTTATGTTGTGTTATGTTATGTTATGTTACAAGGCCACACCTGCAAGCCTGTTCCTGGTGGTGAGAGCACGAACTTGGATGAAACTAGCCGATCTGCATTCTCCTGGAGAGAGAGAGAGAGAGAGAGAGAGAGAGAGAGAGAGAACTTGGATGAAACTAGCCGATCTGCGTTCTCCTGCAGAGAGCGAGAGAGAGAGAGAGAGAGAGAGAGAGAGAGAGAGAGAGAGAGAGAGAGAGCGAACTTGGATGAAACTAGCCGATCTACGTTCTCCTGCAGAGAGCGAGAGAGAGAGAGAGAGAGAGAGAGAGAGAGAGAGAGAGCGAAAGAGAGAGAGAGAACTTGGATGAAACTAGCCGATCTGCGTTCTCCTGCAGAGAGCGAGAGAGAGAGAGAGAGAGAGAGAGAGAGAGAGAGAGAGAGAGAACTTGGATGAGACGAGCCGATCCGTATTCTCCTGAAGTGTGTGTGTGTGTGTGTGTGTGAGAGAGAGAGAGAGAGAGATATCTATCTATCTATCTATCTATCTATCTATCTATCTATCTATCTATCTATCTATCTATCTATCTATCTATCTATCTATCTATCTATATATATAGAGAGAGAGAGAGGTAGAGAGAGAGACAGTTAGTGATAAGTTAGTTAGTTAACTAGTTAGTTAGTTAGTTAGTTAGATAGATAGATAGATGGATAGATAGAAATAGATAGATAGATAGATAGATAGATAGATAGATGGATGGATGGATGGATGGATAGATGGATAGATAGATACTTTGTGTGTGCGTGTGTGTAAGTGTGGGGGGGGGGGGGGGGGGGGGGGGGAGGGGGGGGGGAGTGAAGTGAAAGCAAGCAAAAGGAAAGAAAAAATAGAGAGAAAGAAGAAAAAGCGTAAGAAGAAGAGAGAGAGAGAGAGAGAGAGAGAGAGAGAGAGGGAGAGAGAGAGAGAGCTACACATACATACACACACACACACATACACACACATACACACACATACACACACATACATACACACACACATACCTCTGCAGTCAGGTCGGGATGTTCCAGGATACACACACACACACACACACACACATACACACACACACACACATACATACAACACACATACACACACATACACACACATACCTCTGCAGTCAGGTCGGGATGTTCCAGGACACACACACACACACACACACACACACACACATACACACACACACACACACACACACATACATACACACACATACACACACACACATACCTCTGCAGTCAGGTCGGGATGCTCCAGGCAACCCCTAGGTCGTATGCATGTATGCACGTATGTATGTATGTATGTATGCATGCATGTATGTATATGTATGTATGTATGTATGTATGTATGTATGTATGTACCGCATGTATGCATGCATGTATGTACGTATGTATGTATGTATGTATGTATGTATGTATGTATGTACCTAGTTAGTTCTTTATCGGGAATAGACTTGATCGCTGCTTGTCTGTCTGGCCTGTCTCGAAGCGCCTGGATAGATAGATAGATAGATAGATAGATAGATAGATAGATAGATAGATAGATAGATAGATAGATAGATAGATAGGTTGGTAGGTAGGTAGGTAGGTTAGGTAGATTTGATCGCTGCTTGGCTGTCTGGCCTGTTTCGAAACGCCTGGATAGATAGATAGATAGATAGATAGATAGATAGATAGATAGATAGATAGATAGTAGGTAGGTTGTTTGGTAGGTAGGTAGGTAGGTTAGGTAGATTTGATCGCTGCTTGTCTGTCTGGCCTGTCTCGAAGCGCCTGGATAGATAGATAGATAGATAGATAGATAGATAGATAGATAGCAGGTAGGTTGGTAGGTAGGTAGGTAGGTAGGTAGGTAGGTAAGGTAGGTAAGGTAGATTTGATCTCTGCTTGTCTGTCTGGCCTGTCTCGAAGCGCCTTGATAGATAGATAGATAGATAGATGAGATATCGACTAATGTCAGAAAAAAGGAGCTTCTGATTTCGTCAACCAAGGAAGTCTGTGGGTAAAGTATTAACCCGATGCCCAGCTAAGCCGTGATGTTTGCACGGAAGGGACTGATACAGGCGATACCAAAGCTCCCTAGTACCAGGCGGGCCAGGGCTCGTTCCATAAGCGCCCCTTGCAGAACGAGCTCCCACCTCCATTACAGAGGACCCAGTAAGCAGATGGAGTTTCGAGACTGTTCGACAGTCTAGTATAAACCGACAGAGCACTGTGGGTTTTATTCCGGGCTCAACAAGCGAGAAAGGGCACCCTGAGGGAACAGGATTGTGCTTCCCGTCGCTATTTCAGATAGATAGATAGATAGATAGATAGATAGATAGATAGATAGATAGATAGATAGTTAGGCAGGTAAGTAAGTAAGTAAGTAGGTAGGTAGGTAGGTAGGTAGGTAGACAGGTAGGAGGTAGGTAGGTAGGTAGGTAGGTAGGTAGGTAGGTAGGTAGGTAGGTAGGTAGATAGTAGGTAGGTAGGTAGTAGGTAGGTAGGTAGATAGGTGGTAGATAGGTGGTAGGTAGGTGGTAGGTAGGTAGGTAGGTAGGTAGGTGGGTAGGTTGGTAGGTAGATGAGTAAGTAGATAAGTAGGTAGGTAGGTAGGTAGGTAGGTAGGTAGATAGATAGATAGGTAGATAGATAGATAGATAGGTAGATAGGTAGATAGGTAGGTAGGTAGGTAGATAGATAGATAGATAGATAGATAGATAGATAGCTAGCTAGCTAGATAGATAGATAGATAGATTTACGTATTTCACTTACTTATTTAATATTTATTTATTTATTTATTTATTGATTTATTTATATCTTTATTTACTCTTTTTTTTTTAATTTTTTTTTATTTAACTATAGATAGATAGATAAATATATAGATAGATAGATGAAATATCGACTAATGTCAGAAAAAAGGAGCTTCTGATTTCGTCAACCAGGAAGTCTGTGGGTAAAGTATCAACCCGATGCCCAGCTAAGCCGTGATGTTTGCACGGAAGGGACTGATACAGGCAATACCAAAGTTCCCTAGTACCAGGCGGGGCCAGGGCTCGTTCCATAAAGCGCCCCTTGCAGAACGAGCTCCCACCTCCATTACAGAGGGCCCAGTAAGCAGATGGAGTTTCGAGACTGTTCGACAGTCTAGTATAAACCGACAGAGCACTGTGGGTTTTATTCCGGGCTCAACAAGCGAGAAAGGGCACCCTGAGGGAACAGGATTGTGCTTCCCGTCGCTATTTCGGCATGTGACTAAGAGGCGTATGGCTAGGCACACATAAGGCACCCCACCACGGGCCCAGCACACCCACACCATCCCCTAATTCTCTGTCTGTCGACAGATGGCACCCATAAGATAGATAGATAGATAGATAGATGGATGAGATGTCGCAAAGGAATGTAGTCCTTGCAAAGGAACGCAGTTTCACATCAAACAATAATTTGTGTACTGTGCATGTGTCCGGGATGGGAATCACGGGTAGACTGTGTTCTGGAAAAAGAAGAGGAGGAAGGACGTTGAAGAAAAAGGCAATCTAGGAATGGAGAGTGGGAGGATAAGGAAGAAGAGAAAGAAAAGGAAGCCGTTAGTCCAAGTGTTTTGAGCACCGTAAGCTTGCGCAAGCTACAATGATGACATTGTATGAGGCCTAAACCCCCGCAGGGACCTAGCCCGGGCTATGCAACACTGGACGGCTATGATGGAATGCAGTCACCAATACGGACTAGAGGAAGATTAGTCCAATGCACAGGAGCGATAAATCGCAAAAGAGCAACGAGCTACGCAGGAGGATAGCTTGAAGCAAAGGGATTTGGATTGGGGATGGGAAAAACCCAAGGCAAATAGATAGATATATAGATAGATAGATAGATAGATAGATAGATAGATACCTGACATTGTAGTAAAATACTCCTTCGATTTGGGGGCTTGCCTAGATAGATAGATAGATAGATAGATAGATAGATAGATAGATAGATAGATAGATAGATAGATAGATAGATAGATGAGATGTCGCAAAGGAATGTAGTCCTTGCAAAGGAACGCAGTTTCACATCAAACAATAATTTGTGTACTGTGCATGTGTCCGGGATGGGAATCACGGGTAGACTGTGTTCTGGAAAAAGAAGAGGAGGAAGGACGTTGAAGAAAAAGGCAATCTAGGAATGGAGAGTGGGAGGATAAGGAAGAAGAGAAAGAAAAGGAAGCCGTTAGTCCAAGTGTTTTGAGCACCGTAAGCTTGCGCAAGCTACAATGATGACATTGTATGAGGCCTAAACCCCCGCAGGGACCTAGCCCGGGCTATGCAACACTGGACGGCTATGATGGAATGCAGTCACCAATACGGACTAGAGGAAGATTAGTCCAATTTTTGACTGCACAGGAGCGATAAATCGCAAAAGAGCAACGAGCTACGCAGGAGGATAGCTTGAAGCAAAGGGATTTGGATTGGGGATGGGAAAAACCCAAGGCGCGGAAACATCGATGAACAGAGAACGATACCATGCCGCGAGCCCCGCATTCGATTGGTCGAAGGTGGCAGGTCCATCCGTTGTCCTCGATTTGAGATTTGAGCTTGTTGTATCGGTTGGTCTTGTAGGCTCGTGCGTCAAGGATGTTTTCCTCGACCGGGCACGTTAGCTCGATCAGAATACATATCTTGGCAGACAGTGACCAGACAACGATATCGGGGCGGAGGTCAGTGACACAAATGTGGACAGGAAAGGCTTGCTCAGAACCGGTGTATTGGGTTTGGAGTTGCCAATCGTTTGCAGTGTCAAGCAGGGATGGTCGATGAAATGACTGTCCCTTAGGCTTCTGCTCGCCCTCTTTCACAAACATAGACTTTGATTCATTTTGGTCTATAGGGGAGCGTTTGTTATGGCTCTCGATGTGTTTTTGAAGGGGAGCTTCAATAGTGCAGAGCACAGAGTCATGACGCCAGGTATAGCGGCCTTGTTTGAGGGCAACATGGCAACCGGAGAGGATGTGGCATAGATGTGCTTGACCAGAACAGAGGGCACACTTGTTGTTGGGAATGATTCCCCACAGACGTCTAAGGTCGGGGGTAATAACAGAGTTTGTGCTTGCGTTG
>WBZZ01001108.1:0-5000 GCA_019918135.1 Paulinella micropora | reverse complement strand
CAATGTCATCATTGTAGCTTGCGCAAGCTTACGGTGCTCAAAACACTTGGACTAACGGCTTCCTTTTCTTTCTCTTCTTCCTTATCCTCCCCACTCTCCATTCCTAGATTGCCTTTTTCTTCAACGTCCTTCCTCCTCTTCTTTTTTCCAGAACACAGTCTACCCGTGATTCCCACCGGACACATGCACAGTACACAAATTACTGTTTGATGTGAAACTGCGTTCCTTTGCAAGGACTACATTCCTTTGCGACATCTCATCTATCTATCTATCTATAGGCTGCTTGGTGGAGTGTTCGCTAACGGTGTATTTAACTCAGTTGTCAATGCACAGCGACCTGAAACTAACGCGCAGCGGCCTGAGGATGGTCCCCACGTATGTGTGTGTGTGTATGTATGTATGTAATGTAATGTAAATGTAAATGTAAATGTAAATGTAAATGCAAATGTAAATGTAAACGTATCGTTAATGTTAATGTTAATGTTAATGTTAATGTTAATGATAATGATAATGTTTTTGTTCATGTTAATATTCATGTTTTTGTAATGTAATTTAATGTTTGTATGTATGTTATGTTCGTATGTATGTTATGTTTGTATGTATGTAATGTATGTATGTATGTTATGTTTGTATGTATGTAATGTATGTATGTATGTTATGTGTGTATGTATGTATGTATGTATGTATGTATGTATGTAATGTATGTAATGTATGTAATGTATGTAATGTATGTATGTAAGTATGTATGTATGTATGTATAATGTATGTAATATATGTAATATATGTAATGTATGTAATGTATGTATGTATGTATGTATAAAATTTATGTATGTATGTAATGTATGTATGTATGTATGTAATTTATCTATGTATGTATGTATGTATGTATGTATGTATGCATGTATGTATGCAATGTATGTATGTATGTAATTTATCTATGTATGTAATTTATCTATGTATGTATGTATGTATGTATGTATGTATATGTATGTATGTAATGTAATGTAATGTAATGTAATGTAACGTAACGTAACGCAACGTAACGTAACGTAAGGTAACGTAATGTAATGTAATAATGTATGTTTGTATGTATGTACCTGAAACTAACTCACAAGGCCCGAGCATGCTCCGTACGTATGTGTGTATGTATGTATCTATCTATCTATCTATCTATCATTCTATCTATCTATCTATATATCTATCTCCTAGCCATACGCCTATAAGTCACATGCCGAAATAGCGACGGGAAGCACAATCCTGTTCCCTCAGGGTGCCCTTTCTCGCTTGTTGAGCCCGGAATAAAACCCACAGTGCTCTGTCGGTTTATACTAGACTGTCGAACAGTCTCGAAACTCCATCTGCTTACTGGGCCCTCTGTAATGGAGGTGGGAGCTCGTTCTGCAAGGGGCGCTTTATGGAACGAGCCCTGGCCCCGCCTGGTACTAGGGAGCTTTGGTATTGCCTGTATCAGTCCCTTCCGTGCAAACATCACGGCTTAGCTGGGCATCGGGTTAATACTTTACCCACACACTTCCTGGTTGACGAAATCAGAAGCTCCTTTTTTCTGACATTAGTCGATATTTCATTTACTATATGTCTATATGTCTATCTATCTATCTATTTATCTATCTATCTATCTATCTATCTATCGATCTGTTCTGTCTATCTATCTATCTATCTATCTATCTATCTATCTATCTACAACTCGCCTCCTGCATCCCCTGCCACTACCTATCTATCTATCTATCTATCTATCTATCTATCTATCTATCTATCTATCTATCTATCTATCTATCTATCTACTCAACGCTCTGCGACTGTTGTATCTATCTATCTATCTATCTATCTATCTATCTATCTATCTATCTATCTATCTATCTATCTACCTACCTACCTGCCTGCCTACCCACCCACCCACCCACCAACCCACACACCCACCTACCTACCTACGTGCGTACAGCTTCCTCTTCCTCGGCAAGGACCTCGCCCCCTGATTCCCCTACCACTACCACAAAGCGACCAGGGACCATCGCAGGCTCTCCAAACGCCTCCAAACCTACTACACCCTCTCTGGTATTCATACATACATACATACATACATACATACAAACCTCCTACACTCTCTCTGGTCAGAACATAACATACCTACATACATATGTACATACATACATACAAACATAACATACATACAAACATACATACATACATACATACATACATCTACGCACATATACATACATATACATACATACATACATGCATGCATGCATACATACATACATACATACATACATACATACATGCATGCATACATACATACATACGTACATATACATACATACATACATACATACATACATACGTACATACATACATACATACATACATATATACATACATACATTACATACATACATACATACATACATACATACATACATGCATACATACATACATACATACATATACATACATAAACGTACATACATATTTAGGTTACCTCTCCCGATCGTCCCTTTCCTCGCCCGGCGGAAAATGGTAGAAAAATACATACACACATACATACATACATACATACATACATGTATATTTTCATCGGTCACCTCCACAAAATGTGGTCAGGTTACCGGTAAAACTACATATGCGGCGCGTCTAATTCGACGTGTTTTGCGGGCTTGCCGGCGCCGGCCCGGCTCGCCCGCAAAACCCGTCAAATTTGTGGCTAGCCGCATATTAGACTATTATGCAGGTGCCCCTCCTTCTAGTGATAGTGCTGGCAGCCTTAACTCTCCTGCTCTTCCAACTCGGTATGCAAACGCATGTATGTATGTATTGGAGTGGAGTGGAGTGGAGTGGGATGGGGTTGGGGTTGGGTTTGGGGTTGGATTGGATTGGATTGGATTGGATTGGATTGGATTGGATTGCATTGAATTGTATTCTCTTGCTCGTCTTCTATTGTCGTCTATTGTCGTCTATTGTCTCATTGTGTCTCACTAGAATACAACACAATACCATACAAAGCAAGACAATGCATACAATACAATACAAAGCAAGACAATGCAATACAATACAGTACAATACAATACAATACAATACAATACAATACAATGCAATACAATCTAATACAATACAATACAATACAATACAATACAATACAATAAAATACAATACAATGCAATGGAATACAATACAATACAATACAATACAATGCAATACAATGCAATGCAATACAATACAATACAATACAATACAATACAATACAATACAATACAATGCAATGCAATACAATGCAATGCAATACAATACAATACAGTACAATACAATACAACACAATACAATACAATACAATACAATACAATACAATACAGCACAATACAATACAATACAGCACAATACAATACAATACAATGCAATACAATACAACACAACACAACGCAACACAACACAACACAACACACAACACAACACAACACAACACAATACAACACAATACAACACAACACAATACAATACAATACAATACAATACAATACAATACAATACAATACAATGCAATGCAATGCAATCAATACAGCACAACACAACACAACACAATACAATGCAATGCAATACAATGCAATACAATGCAATACAATACAATACAATACAACACAACACAATGCAATACAATACAATACAATACAACACAATACAATACAATACAACACAACACAACACAATACAATACAATGCAATGCAATACAATACAATACAATACAATACAACACAATACAACACAACACAATACAATACAATACAATACAATACAATACAATGCAACACAGTACAATACAATAGAACACAATACAATACAACACAACACAACACAATACAATAGAATGCAATGGCAATGCAATACAACACAACACAACACAACACAATACAATACAATACAATGCAATGCAATACAATACAATACAATACAATACAATACAATGCAACACAACACAACACAACACAATACAATACAATACAATACAATACAATACAAGACAATACAATACAACACAATACAACACAATCAATACAATACAAAAACAATGCAATACAATACAATACAATACAATACAATACAACACAACAATGCATACAATACAAGACAATACAATACAAATACAATACAATACAATACAACACAATACAACACAACAGAACACAATACAATACAATACAACACAATACAACACAACACAACACAACACAATACAATACAATGCAATACAACACAACACAAAAAAAATACAATACAACACAACAATACATGCAATACAATACAATACAATACAACACAATGTTATCATATTCTCTACTCTACACACTAGCGCGACCACCAAAGGCGACTACTCAGCGTTTGGCTCCTATTCCTCTGAAGATTCTTCTTCTTCTTCTTCCTCGTCCTCCTCTTCCTCTTCCTCCTCCTCCTCCTCCTCCTCCTCCTACGCCTCCACCCCCTCTGCTTCAAGTCCCTCAAACTCAGCCTTCACCTCTTCTCTCTCCTCCTCCACAAACTTCTCCTCCAACTCCTCCATCCCACGATCCTCCTCCCTTACCTCCTCTTCCTCCTCCTCCTCCTCCTCTTCCTCCTCCTCTTCACATATCGGGTCCTTCTCCGTCTTCTCGAAAGGCGCAGCCGACTTGACGCGACAAATGACTAGCAAAAGCTTCAAAGTCCTCTCTCTCTCTCTCTCTCTCTATATATATATATATATATATATTATATATATATATATATATGTGTGTGTGTGTGTGTGTGTGTGTGTGTGTGTGTATGTGTGTGTGTGTCTGTGTGTCTGTGTACATATATATATATATATATATATATATATATATATATATATATATATACCTATCTATCTATCTATGTGTAGGTGGCAGACAGTTTCACCAAGAGCATGGTGCAAAGTATGAGCATCAGCGGAACAGGTCTCGGAACAGGTCTATCTATCTACCTATCTATATAT
>WBZZ01001107.1:35000-47541 GCA_019918135.1 Paulinella micropora | reverse complement strand
ACGAGAGTCAGCTGCCAAGAAAAAGCAAAAGGTTGCGGCACATGACTCGATGATGATCATGTCAAGAAGAACCACAATTTGGATCACGGTGGCCACCGTGACGTCAAGTGGATGTGTTGACCAAACAAATGCGGGAAGTCCTTTTGTCGGTTAAGACTCTGATCATTTTTATTGATTTTGCTAAAATTATTGTACAATGAGAAAGACAGTATTCCCACCCAAACCCGTAGCGGTTGCGGGGCGCCTGCACTACGACCACCAACATCAGGGACACCGACTAAGCGGGTTTGATGGCTGGGGGAGCATTTGGCCTTGAGCGAATGGCAGCCCGCTAGGATCTGTGCGCAAACGGTCCGGAGACACAGATGCACGTCGTAGAAAGGGTAGAGATAGAGAAGGAGAGAGAGAGATAGAAAGAGAGAGAGAGAGAGAGAGAGAGAGAGAGAGATGGAGAACGAAAGAGATAGAGAGAAAGAACGAGAGAGAAAGGACGACAGAGAGAAGGGACAGCCGATAGCCTACAGGAACCTCCCGACCAACACACAAACCTAGTAACCGGCTGGCACAGGCCAATTCAGACCGGGAAGAATCTTCCCGGAAGCGAAGCAGCCAACACGTCCCGGCGCATCTGGGCCCATTCGTCCAGGTCGAAGCGGGACTCCCATCCAGCGCCAATCCATGGGCGACCAGTCGTAGACACACCGATCCTGACTCGAGCAGGCCCACAGGGCACCAGCTGAATCGCAGGAACGCCAGAGAGAGAGAGAGCGCAACAAGGAAGAGAGAAAGAGAGGGGGGCCGGTCGTAGAGGAGAAAGAGAGGGAACAGAGTGAAAGGGATCCCACAAGGGAGCGCGGTCCAAGGCAAGAGGCCGCGCTTAAGCCTGGTCCGTCCGTCCCACCCAGGAAACATCCCCCCACAGACCAGGAAAACAGCAGAGACGCTGGAAATTTGAAAAAACCGAATCCCGACAAGAGAGAGAAGACAGAAGAAGAAGCACAGTCAACCCTAGACGAGTCCTCCATCCCCATGACTATGCAGCTCCCTGAGAAGGGGGGGACACAGACAGGACGGATTACCCTCCCAGAGACTCAAAGCGGGCGGAGGCTAGGTCGGGAGAAAAAAGAGGCGGAAGGCTGGATGGGGGGGGGGGGGGAGAGGAATTCAAAACTCTAGCCAGGGCTAGGCCCCTTCGGTTCCGTGGCCCCGAGGAGAGGTGGGATTCGATGGGGAGTCAAGGGTGGGAGGAAAAGGAGACTCCATAGGCAAGCTAGTGTGCCAGTGGGTCGTCTGACTTGCTGGTGGGCTAAGCGAGCCACAGGAGACCCTCTCCTCCCACATCTACGGGATCGGTGCGATGGATTTTCGTCCCCCTTGGACTCAGCTTCGGTGGGATACCTTGGGCCTCTGGTGGACTTCCTTCTCCGCCTCTCCGCTCGCCTCCCGCCTCTGGACAAAGCAACAAAGGGGACCAGGTAGGGCGAAGGAGCACGCCCACCTACTGAGGGGGGCGGAAAGGAGGGTTTGGAGGAGGTCCCGCAGGGAAATGGTGAAGGAAATTCCAAGTCTGGATGATATGCTCATGGCAAATCCTGGTTAGGCCTTGGTAGATCTGCTGCGCGATGCTCTTGGAGAAATGGAAGCACAGTTCGTCAAATGAGGCTTGGGAGATGTATCCTCTCGCCCCCATTGCGATCATAATAAGATTGGTAGACATTGGACGTCTCCTAATGGTCTGCCTGCTTATCGCTTCTTCCAGCGGGAGGTATCGGTGATCATAGATCGCCCGCGGGTTATATCCCCACGCCTGATGGGACTTCCAGGGGATAGCTGGCCAGGTGCTGGGCGGGTCTTCTCCCCGAAACGCATTTGGGTCCTTCGGTCGGTAAGGGGGGTTCACCCGACGTCCATCTCGGTCCCAGGTATCCCGCCGATCGTCTGGCGACTGTCTCGCGGGGAGACAGGAGTCATCTTCGCGGACCAGCCATTGATCCTCCCGGGTCGTGTAGTCTATCAGGGTAACGTGGTTTGATCTTCGAGAGGCGGTGACCAGCAGGTCTATCTTGTGCGAAAAACCCGGTCCCGCCATGTCCACCATCACCTGCGCGGCGGGGTGAATGAAAGCCGGCGAGAGAGGTGGGGCAAGAAGGGGGGCTCCCTCCGGGGCGGGGAGACCTGCGTCCGCACGAGGGGGGGCACTATCTTGCTTCGGTCGAGGGAAGGCTCCCTCCTCCCCGATGATGAAGACTTTGCAGTCCGGTGCTATGCCATCGTCGTTGTCTGACCGCTCCAAGCAGCTGCGGATCCACTGTCTGCATTTGGAGTGCCGCTGATCCAGTAGAGACTTGAGGGCCTCCGAGTGGAAGGAGGACTTTGAGAGCAAGTAGTGGCTGATGCTCCCAGTGACCCTGCAGCCATACGGGCAGGAGGTCGAGGTGGCCCCCTTGGTAATCACAGTGCTGACCCTCGCCGGAGTGGGCCAGACATCTAGCTGGCATTTGAGTACTATGGCTACCTCTCTCACTGAAAGGCCGCCGTTGGGTTGAAGGAAATGGTTGGTAATGGCTTGGAAGGGTCTGCGTATTTCCGAGCGGATCCCCCATGTTAGGCCGAAGCGGGGCGCCACTTTGAATTTATTAGCGTCTTCCGAGCATCTCTGGCGAAGCTTCCATAGGTTGTAGGAGGTCTAATTCTTTTTGACTTGGGCGATGGCTTGGTCTACTGACCCTGGAGCGACAGTCTCCTTGGTGAGAAAGTTAGTGACGGAGAGAACGACTGGGACCTCTAGTGCGTTCCATTCGAAGCGGGCCGGGGGAACGTCATATGCCTCCCTGAATCGGGCAAGGCTGTGTTCTGCATCGGATCGCTGCTGTCGCCCGTCGGGCCATGACGAGTCACTCACATGCCCTGGAGGGATGCGCGGGTTAATGCCAATGCCCAGTGCTCTGCAGGCGCGGATCCAATGAAGTACCATAAGTCCGTCGCGGCGATCCTCCTTGAGCAGATGCAGGTGACCTTGCCATCCAAGGAAAGGCTGGTCTGGGGGGTCCGGAAGCTTGGGGCACTGCTTGTTGATGTCCTCTGGTATGGGGGCTTCGTCCCTGAGAGCGCCCCTGTTCACAGCGTTGACGTACCGCGGGTAGAAAGCTGGAATGATGCAGTCGGTGGGGGCCTCCACCCCGTGGAAAACGGAGTGCATTCGCCATATGTCCGGTGGATGAATCGGTGGATGCATCAGTGGCGGGCGCGGTCCGCCGTCCCCTGCCCATCTGAACGAGAAGCGCGTGCTTGGCGGCTGTGGGGGGCAAGAGCTCTTGGGAGCAGCTCGGCGACCACGGAGGGGGAGACGCTGGGGACAGAGATCCTTGTTCCTGGGGAAGTAATAATCCCACGCTAGGCGTAGATGCGCATCCACCGCGTATTGAACGTATGGATCGGTCGAAAGGAGGCATTTGATAAACACCGTGAAAGTTCGCAGGTAGTACCGGGTGGAGAACTGGTGAAGGCCGAATCCTCCCCCTCCTCCTATGGGGCCGTAAAGCACCGCGTTTGGAATCTCCTGGGGAGACAGCTGAAGAGTCTCCCGGATATGGTCCCGAAAAGCTGTGTCTAGGTCCCGAAGCAACTTCTGGGGGAAGGGGGTCCACCCGAAGGAAAAATCTAGGATGCTGGTGAGGAGACACGTGAGGGCTTTCCTTTTCCTTGCAAGCGAGAGGTCGAGGCTGTGTATCAACCGGGCAGTAGCCACGAACCTTGAAATCGCGTAGTCTCTTTGGATCTGCGGGTTATTGTTGCCGTCGGTGTGGAGCCCCAGGGACCGAAAGACTTCAATTGCCGAACGGTTTCTAATCACGGTGGGGGGGCACGTCGAGTCCCGGCCGGGTGCAGTGAGAGAAATCGGGACAGCGTAGACACCTTTGCCCTCTTCACTAACCAGGCAGATGACAGAGCATTTTTCCGCCGCACAGATCTGGCGTGCGGCCCTAAGTTGCGTATAAAGAAGTGAGAAGCCCTTTTGTGCCTCGGGAATGTAGAGCTCCGGTGGACCATCCCCTCCTAGGGCTGCCCAGTTATCGTCCGCAAATTTGTGATCTGCAGTCAACGGGGGCCTCAGGGGGTAGACGGAGGTGTTCTGGGAGCGGTCGCTGCTAGTGCCATCGTAGAACCGGTATCCTGCTGGCATAAATTGCTGGGCAGGGCACAAGCGGGTAAGGTATTCGTCGAGAACCCCGTATGTGCCCGGGCTGAGCGATCCACCTTGAGGGATCCCTCGGGAGCGGTGAATTTCGTCCGGCAAAACAGCAGACTTCCCTGTAGAGTCCGGGACCTTGAGCTTGAGCGGGGAGTCTTTGAACCGATGGCGGAGGAAAGCAAACAGCTCGGGGAACTCCCCCTCCTGAGCCACCACATGGGAGTACGCTTCGCAGATGTAAGTGAGCTCCGCGCGGTCAAACGCCTTGCGGATGTCAGTGGAGAAGATGATAAGCGTCTTTTTCTTACCTGTAATCTTGGGGGCTGCCCGTAAATCGGCCAACATCAACCGCAGCACCATGTTCCATTCATCGCACCCACTCACAGTTGTTGTGTTGGCTTTAGAAGTCTTCCGGATGCACCCTGTGTGGAGCTTGAAGGACTCAACCCGAAAAGTGACGAGTTTTTCGTAGAGGTTGAGGATCGCGTTCGAAACCGTGATGCCCCGCCAGTCGGATACATTTGCGCCTGTCCCAGTCCCCTTCCAAATCTGGCTGAGAATCCCCGGCTTCCAGTCCTTTGGTAATCTCTTCTCCTTCCAGCAATGGGAGAAGAAAGATCCTAATTGGATCTTCGCGTCTTGCGAGAGGAGCTTGAAGATGTCGGGGGGTATACCATCGTCTCCCGGAGCAGGACCCTTTTTGGCCTGAATTGCATGCTCAATTTCACCCAACGAGAGCGGCCGACGAGCCAGATCGAGCGCCTGCTCTCGAGAGAGCGGGGGGGGGAGGCACTTGAAGATATTGACGAATTGCTTGACCCGGTCCCCAGGAATATGAGACTCTTGGAACGGCCCTACAAGGAGAAGCCGTCCGTTGGAGTCTCGGGGCGGGGCCGAGCGCAGCCTCTCCCACTCCCGAATCCTCTGTAGCCGGGTCACTCTTCTTAGGACCGCCCACTTGGCGAGGCGGTCTGCACAATCATTTAGACGGAAGGTCCATCCAAAAATTCGTTCTTGGTGGGACTTGACCCAGTGGAAAGAGATCGGAGCAGTCTGCACGTGAAAGCGAAAGATGGCATCCCATAGGGGGGGCTTCGACCGCGTCTTGAACAGTTCGTGGGCCTCCCCTTCCAGATTCGCGTCCGATAGGGCCCGGTAGTCGGTGTAGACATGGACTCGCCGGGGCCTCCAGGCCATCTCCCGGATGAATTGGAGGCCCCCTGCCATAACTGCCAACACTTCCTGTTCACCACTAGAGGCTGGATTGTCCGCGTTGCCGTAGATGGCGATAATCTCGCGATTGTAGAATAGGAAAGCCCCGAAGCCCGCAGCGTTGCCATGTTCGGGAAAGCAGGATCCATCGGTAACGAGGATAGCGTCCCATGGTGACAGGGAGCCTGGAGACAGCTCGTCAGGTCGATCGAGGCGCGGCGCAAGGCGAGCAACAGGGAACCGTTGTTGGAATTCGTCAGGGAGCGAGCTGAGGCGCAGAGCAAACGCGTTGGATTGGAGTCGGATGATCAGGCCCCGGGTGTCCTCTCCGTTAGGAAGGTGGATACCCAGGTACTCCCCTGCTTCAGCTTCCAGGAACTCCATAAGCTTGGGAACCAAGTCAACGGGAGGGGCTGTATACACATCCTGAAGGGGAAGGTTGGCAGTATCCCATCTCTTAAGCTCATCTGAATTACGGTTCGGTCTCCGTTCGTTGTCATCCTCCGGCGGGAACTGCACTGTGTACTGGCGAAGGGACGGTGCCTTGTGGGCATTCATGAGGGACCTCATCCCTTCCACCCCCGCCTGAAGGGCTACCTCGGCAGATGACTGGATGACAGATTCCGTCTCACTGGGGAGAAGGGAAAGGGGGGCAAGATCCACATTACCTCGGAACACCAGATTGGTGAAATGCCCCTTGTCGATAACCTCCCCCGGTCTGAGGATCGGCGCACGGAGCCTGTCGCTTCCGAGAAGGAGCTCTCTCTGGTTATATTTGGAGTCCTCTGGGGGGGTCCATAGTGTAGCTCCAGGCCCCATCACTTGGTGAAGTCGGCGCTCCTCGTCTGCCAGGTCGGAGACACGTGTGCGGTAGAGGTCTGCATAGTGCTCCCGGAGAGCTTCGGGCGGGGGGGACTCCATGGCTGAGTCCGCTTGGACACGGAGGAGGAATTTGTGCTGATTACGGTCAAAGGCTTGGTTGTGGCGAAACCTATCCGGTCTCTTAGACTCCCTCTTGACTCGCTTGATGTCCTCGAGTCGAGAGTTAATCTTGCGTCTGGCCTTGGCAAGGACCTTCAGAGCGTCGGGCAGGAGACGTGATAACTCCAGCGGGTCATCCGACGACGTCTCATCCAGGATGTGCCCCACCAGATCCCCTTCCATTCGAAGCGTACGGCAAATGCTCATCCAGAGCCTGGATAAATGGGATCCGGGGTCCCTCGGAACCTGTCTCTGGAGGCCCCTCGTGATGGATTGCAGGGCAGTTAGCATGCGGGGTACCTTCGTTATCTTCCGCCTGGACTTAGGGGGTCTGGGCTGCCGCCTGCTCAATGGTGGAGGAGGCGGCTGAGCGTCCTGAATGACACTTGGCAGAGCAAGGCTAGGGACAGCCGGGGGAGCAGCGTCGTTCTCTATAGGTGCGGCAGCAACTGCGGCTTGGATGGCCTGCTTCAACGAAGCCTGGGGGGGCTGGGCCGTCCGCATGCTCTCTTCCATACACTGCTGGAAACTATCCCGCTGAGCTTGCGTCCACCTCTTGGGCTCCACTAGAGGCAGCGGGGGAGACCCGGAGACCACCGGGGCGACAATTCCATCAGGCCGGCTTCCCTTCCCTCCGGACTCCGGGAAGAGGGGAGGGGGGGGGCTGGGCTGTCGGCTAGAGAAGGGGGGGGGAGAGCAGACTCGATGATTTCTTCTACAGAGGAGGGGAGGGGCGGTGGACCCGGGAAACGATCGAAGCTGCCAGGCGGGGAGGAGGGGGAGAGTCAACCGGGGCGTCGAGCGAGAGGAATTGACGCTCTAGCCGATCCCGGGCGATGTCTACTCGGGCCTGAATCCAGCGCTGCAGGGGGGGGCCTCCAGGCGGTGAGACGCGATAGATTGAACAAGCCGCTCTTCCCTACTGAGGTGCGACAATGCAGTGATGGCGTCCTCCTCGTCCTCACTATCTCCCTCTGGCAACCCTTGCTCCTCCGGAGGATCCATCTGAGGGTCACTTTCCTGAGGACTCCAAAGGATGAGGCCGACAACGATCCAGGCCGAGGCCTTTGCGAGGATCCAGTCGGGTCGAAAAAACTCCTCAGGGCCAAAAGGCGCTTCCGGGATGGAAAGCTCCAGGAGACCATCCCTGGCCCCGACATCAATAAAGAGCATTGTGAGCTGCAGGATCGTTCTGAGGCGTTTGTAGCGAACAGCGGGCAGGGAGATGCCGAGAGGGCCGATGAACCGAGGCGCGTGGTCCCACGCCGGAGTCTCAGACCTGAAGTTGGCTGTGTGGTGGAGCAGGATGCGTCCCTTGATATCCTGTGCCCGAACAATGAGGACCCGCGGGCGGCGTCGCTGGACATAGCGAAGAACCCGTGGGGAGGAGAGTGCATGCCAGGAGGTGAGGAGCATGAGACTCCCGTCCTGGACAATGGATTCCAACGCCTTGGTGGTCCTGTCTGCCAATGGATTCCTGGATCGAAGGTGAAGCTGAGCTCCGAAGGAGGGAGATAGGAGAAACATCTGGCTTAACCATTGGTTGAGAGCTCCTTGGGAGAGCCGTGGCGCAGTGGGGGGACCACCTTTTGTGGTGGAAAAGCCAGAAGTGGTTCTCGTACGTGCGAGGTGAGCGACAGGACATTGGTGCCATGGAAGCGCTCCAGATTGTATCTGAGCGTCGCAAAGGCAAGAGAGGCCTGCGCGCCTCCCCGAAGCCCGTCCCGAGACTGCTTGAAATCGCTAAACCACTTGGCGGACGGCTGGGGAAGGTGCTCCCGCATGCCTTGTTTGTAGACCCTGTAGACAGTAGAGAACCCCAGGGGGGCGGAGGAGGGCACTGGGCTACGGGGGAGGAGGTGCCGTTCAATGGACATGCCTTGCCCCAGCAGGGAGAACGCCCGAGAGTTGAAGGAGGCTGCATTGGTGGAATGCTCATCCTTCTTATCCGCTGCCATCTTCCGCAGGTTCCTAATAATCTTGCGTAGGCGCTGACGGAAATGTCGATTAGTCTTTGAGGCTGAGCTCAGTCCCAAGGCTGGGCGCTGGGCTGCGGAAAACGGGTGAAGAACCGCGACGGGGTCAGGAAGGGAGGAGACTGTCCGCTTGAACAGAAGTTGCACTCCATACGAAGCAATCACCCTGCATGCAGTCAGGTTATGGAGGACCGAAACGGAGTCGTCGTCACACTTCACCCACTCCCCTGAACTGTTGCGGTCCAGGAGGAACGCGTGGGGAAGTTGCCGCGAGCGTGCGTTGCCTTCCATCTGAATGCAAATAACGCTTTGGAGAGAGTAGGAGGCCGGCTGCCCGTCTTGCGTCCACCGGTGGTCAAGAACGAGCGAGGGCAGGACAGAGATGTTGTGGTGCGCGGACCGAAGGGACCGTAGGTTCTGGAGTCCCAGCGGCCGATGAATGTCGAGGAGAAGACATTCTGCATGTGTCTGCAGCGTCCGAGTAGTCGCCCCTTGCCTGCCTCCGCAGTGGGCACAGCGGAAAGAGCTCAGAGAGGGGGAACGGGGAGCGGTCGCCGGCCAGGAGAGACAGGGAGAGAGGAAGAGCCCACGTGGAGGAAAGAGAGGTAGTGGAGCATCCCTGGCACGATGAAGTCGAAACCATTTGAGGGAGCCACGATTCCATAGACACTCCCCTCGGGAGGAAAGAGGGCCCGGCGTCCCGGAGCAACAACAGTAGGCCCCGAGCTGCCAGTCCGGTGTCGCCGCCGTCATGAAGGTCCGGACTGGGGAGGGTGCTGCGGAGAACAACCGGGTAGCGGAACCAGGCACAGGAGATGGGCTGGAATTCTTGCGAGGAGCTCTTCACCTGGGGGCGAAGCTCAGCCATCGTATTAATGATAGCGCTGATGGCCGTCATCTGAGGTCCGATCATGGACCTGGGTGGGCGTGCCGAGGCCCAGTTCCGTAGGAAAGCGGGAAGCTTGGGAAAGGATGAGAGGAGTTGGACCGCGCTTATTAAGAAACAGTACCGGTTATCCGGGTTCTTAATACCTCTGTAGGGAAGAGGAGGCGACTCCGCAGGAGCTTTACGGGGACATGCAGGACGACCTTTACCTTTCGTTATAATTCCGACCCCGGAGTACTCCCCCTAAGCTTTATTAGACAGCGCATTACTCTGGCTGGGGTCCGTGCTTGAGGTTAGAGTAGGCGGAGTACCGGAGGTCTCCTTCGCAAACGTCCGTCGGGGTCGAAGACCAGCGGCTTCTATCTCGTAGAAGTCTGCCATCTTGTCTTCCTGATCCTTAAGGGAAGCCTGCATCTGGCGAGTGAGCTGACTTTCCTGTCGGATTGCGCGGATATCCTCAGGGCTGAAGAAGATTCCTCCCATGGTGCTTCTCGAAGCAGGCCGTGTGGATCCCCGCACTTGAGAAGGGGGGTGGTGCAACGATTGTACCCGGTTTGTACCCGCACTTGAGAAGCAGGCCGATTGTACCCGGTGGGACCGATAAAGGAGGGGGGGGTCCCGCGGGGGGAGGGGGGGGGTCCTGTACATCGGCTGCTTAAGCAGGTCGGCTTGTGCGCAGCCTGGCTTCCTTCTGCTTCGTAGCCACACAGCCCTGCCTGCCGCCTGTGATCGCCAAGGGTCCGGAGCTGGCCTGTCGGTCATGGCCTTTTGTGTTTGTGCTGGCCGATGGGACATCGAGTGACGGAGTCGGCGTGGCCGCTTTGACCTTGAAAGGAGACACAACGGTGGTCGATCCGTCTTCGACAGGCGTGGCTTGGGTTTCGGGATGCAGACTGAGGGGGGGCGGTGCCTGCAGCCGGGGTAGAGGGGGGGGGAGGACGTCGTCCAGAATCAGCAGGGCCAGCAGCGGCGGGGGGCAACGTAGAGCTGGTGGGGTTTGGTCGTTTACGTTTACGTTGCAGGCGTCGGCGGGCGTACTCGTACTGCTTCCGATTGCGACGGTTTGGCAGCAGGGCGGCCTGGGAGTTCCACACCCCCTGTCGGAGAATGGTCGAGCTAGGCAGGAGACCTAGCAGTGTAAGCCACCCCTCCTTGTACGCTCGCTCGAGATCCTGCTGGCGGACCGCAGGGAGGGAGTCCCACGCATCTCCGGATCTGGCGTGGCTGATAATGCTACGGAGGGCATCTAAGCGGAGGGGGCAATCGGGGGAAACTCGGTGTATCCAGTCCGGATTTGAGCTGTACTTGTTGCAGATGCTTGCCCCTATCTCGCGGACGAGGGCAGGTCCCAGGTGACAGCTGGAGGACAGAAAGGAGGGTAGGTCAACCATGGCCATCAGGTCGCCTCGTGGGATCATCTTTTGAAGGGCCAACTGAGGCGCCGGTGGTGCCTCGGGGACTGGAACGCTGTTGGGAGTTGATGAGCTCGTTGGGAGGGCGGGTGACTCGGGGGGAGCCCCAGTGGGCCGCGGGGCGGCCAACGGAGATGGCTGAGGAGACCGCTGGGGTGGAGATGGTGCCGGGGCCGTATACGAAGGGGGGGCGGGGGTAGGTTCCAACGGGGCGGAGAGAGTGGAGGATGTAGAGGAGGAGGATGAGGAGGATCGGGTACGCTTGATGAGGCTGCCACGGTGGCGTGCGTTTCCAGCAGAGGGGGATGGATGGCGCCCACCACGAGGGGGGCTGGGGGAGATTCTCGCTCGCCGTGATCGAGAAGGGGCTTGCTCCCGGGGTCGGGGTCGGGATCCAGCCCGAAAACTGCATCCATCGTACGGGCGACGACGTGGCGACCGCGACCTCCGTCCGGGCCGCTCCCTCCGAGATCTTCCCCGGGGGGAGCACGACCGGGAACGTCGTCCCCGCCCCCCTTCTCTGGGAAGGAGAGGTGGGTCACTGCTTCGTGATCGAGACCTTCTTCCCCTTCGGGGGGGCGAACGTGAGACCCCAGGGGGGGGGCTCTGACCCCTCCCGGGCCGCCCCTGAGTCCTTGTGGGGGAATGTGCGCGCAGATTATCCACTCCACCTCGGCACCGGCCCTCCTTCTCGGGGCAGGGCCGGTGGGTTCCGCGCTGAAAACGGCCGACTTCCGTCGAGCGGGGCGCGGGGGATGTTTGACGTGAACCTCGGGGATCCATGCTCACGGATGAGATAGATCGGGGAGCTCTGGTACGAGACGTCGTCTGGGAGGGTTCGTTATCCTGCGGACGGCGCGACCTAGAACGGCTCCTCGGTGGGGGGGAACGGGCGCCAGGCGTGGAGATGCTTGTATTTTTTTATTAATTGTACGTTTGTTCTTGACATACTGCCGGAAAAAAAAAAGAAAAAAAATTGAGGGGAAGGAGTTCAAAATTTACAAGAAAGGCTAGAGAATCCGCTTTGACGTGCCGTATGAGGATATATTTATCGTCTTTTAGCGTCTATCCGTGGGTCGATGCGCTGTGTGGCATGACTCCATAGCGCATACTATTTGCAGAAAGAAATCAGAAGGTGTATGACTAAAATGCTATTTCCGTCATAAAATCGGGAGGGGGTACTGTAGGCATCACCCCCCGGATAGCCGGTAAAAAAAATACTTTTTCCTGGTGACAGGTGCACCAGCTTGTTTTTCAGTATTATTTGTCCGGATTGGACCTGATGCCATTTTATTCCTGGTCTGTTGCCGTTTTCCTTTTTGGCTTCACTGAGCTAATACAACGAGACATCATTCTCATTCTTGAGGACTGTTTGGTTGTATTACCGACTTTTTACGAGCTATCGTTGGGGGCATTACATGATGTCACAAGAAAACCGTAGGCTCGGATCCAGAGGAGGTGATTGACTTCTAACGAGAGTCAGCTGCCAAGAAAAAGCAAAAGGTTGCGGCACATGACTCGATGATGATCATGTCAAGAAGAACCACAATTTGGATCACGGTGGCCACCGTGACGTCAAGTGGATGTGTTGACCAAACAAATGCGGGAAGTCCTTTTGTCGGTTAAGACTTTGATCAGAAAGATCAGTATTATTTCAAACTTATTAATCAGTATTGTATTTATGCCCGGCCGGCGGGGTCAGACGGGGTCTATATCAATACGTTGATAGGTATATATAAACCGGTCACACACTGTGTGTGACAGACCTTACCTCACCTTTCACTGACTGCGATTCAAGAGTCGCCGGAAGACTCCGTTAGAAGTCAGGTTGCCACTGCACACAGACACTTTTAATCCGAAGGCATCAACTCAGAACTGAACT
>WBZZ01001107.1:12500-15000 GCA_019918135.1 Paulinella micropora | reverse complement strand
GTAGTAGTAGTAGTAGTAGTAGTATGCTTGTATGCGTGTATATATATATATATACATATATATACATATATATATATATATGTGTGTGTGTGTGTGTGTGTGTGTGTGTGTTAGTTCTGTCCCGGTAAGGAATGTAAGCTCGTCGTCGAGTTTGCAAAGGTCGCAAACGAACATCCTACATTATTATTATTATTATTATTATTACTATTACTATTACTATTATTATTATCCCTGGAAGGTGTTGGGAGTAGGGGGGAGGAAATGGAAATTGTGTACCCCCCCCCCCCCCCCCCCCCCCCCCCCCCCCCCCCCCACCACCACCACCACCCACCCACCCGCAAAACGACACCTCTATCCCCATAAATCATTGTTTGTGGGAACGACGAGGAGTTGGGAGCTCATATTTGTGGGGTGGCTTGTTAATGCTGGTATGATTTTTTTTGGAATTCACGCAAATATCTGCGTTAGGGCAGTGTCCTTGATGCCAAAATTCCTTGTTCTTTTGGGAGTACTTGCCGGTACTTCCGGCAATGGAACGTTCCCTGTCGACGGGGAAGGGGGGCTCCAGGGGGCCCTCCCCCCCCGGGAACCCCAGCCCGGCAATGGTACGTACCCCACGCGAATCAGCCGGCACGAAATTGAATGGCTAAGGTGCCCCAAGGCTCGAAGAGTTGTGCCTTAAGGGTCTATGCCTCCGGCAATTGAACATACCCTGTCGACTGTGGAAAGCGGGTGTCGGGGGGGCCTCTCCCCGGGAACCCCAGCCCCGCATTGTACGTACCCGAGCAAATTCGCCGGCACCAAAATGAAGGGCTGAGGTTGCTCCAAGGCTGTAAAAGTTGTGCATGCGAGAATGAGAGGAAAAGCGACCTTGGGATGGGCGGGGGGGGGCCGGGCGGGCTTGCGCGAGCGCACCGCAAACCATCATTTCAGGTGTTGGCGCAGCCCCTGGTTATTATTATTATTATTATTATTATTAGTAAATCTGCCTTGGAGTGTTGACTGTGACATATTTGAGGGAAATCCCGATGAAAAAACCTAGTCACACTTGCTAAACAGAGTTCCAGCCCAATGGCCTCAAGGCGTTAAACTGTGACGCCAACTCATAACCCTTTGGTGGTAGATGCTGGGGAGGAGGGTCGTTGCGCGCGTAAAAGATCTTAAACTCCGCATATGCTGGTTGATAGCCCAGGACCCAGCAGACACCAGATTGTTATGGGTGGGGTTTCGAGGCAGCTCTAGCAACCGCGCTTGGTGTATGCACTTGCACATTCGGTGACGTCTTGCAAGAGGTTGCTGGGACTGCGGAATAACCTCGGCTTAGTGCAGTCTTGCCCTCAGGAGCTCCATCGGTGGCCCCGATCATCAGGCGAGAGACTGACACGGGGGGGTGGAGGACCTCGAACAAGGGTATTGGAGGCTTATGTCCGTTGAGGATATGCCATTAGCTGCATCAGTACGCCTCAGATATAGTAAATATTATTATTATTATTATTATTATTATTATTATTATTATTATTATTACTATTATTACTATTCTTATTATTATTACTATTATTACTATTATTATTATTATTATTATTATTATTATTATTATTATTATTATTATTATTATTATTATTATTATTATTATTATTAGGGAGTACATAGGCCATCGGTCCTTTCCATGGGCTGATTGGTATAAAGCTCCAAGAGTAATGTTCTATGCCGTCACTTCCTTTATTCCACCGATTGGTGTGGAGACTTTCCTTATGGAATGGAGGACTGGATGCACATGGCCTTTTGGCTCAGCAATTGGCAGGAGATACACTATACACTATTATTATTATTATTATTATTATTATTATTATTATTATTATTATTATTATTATTATCCCTGAAAGGTGTTGGTCAAGGGGGTGGGGGTTTTGGGGGGAGGGGGAAAATGAAAATTGTGTATCCCCCGTCCATACCCCCCCCCCCCCCCAACCATTTCGGCACCCCTGTCGGAATAAATCATGGTTTGTGGGGACGAGGAGGGGTTGGGAGCTCATATTTGCAGGGTGCTAGCCCCAGACTCGATCTTGATGCTGATATGATTTTTTTGGAATTCACGCAAATATTTGCGTTAAGGGCAGTGTCCTGAATGCCAAAATTCCCTGTTTTTTTTTTTCGCACCCCAATCGGAATAAATCATGGTTTGTGTGAACCAGAAGGAGTTGGGAGCTCATATTGACAGGGTGGCTAGCCCCAGACTCGATCTTGATGCTGATATAATTTCTTTGGAATTCACGCAAATATTTGCGTTAGCGGAGTGTCCTGAATGCCAAATTTCCTTGGTTTTTTGGCCTTTTTTTGCACCCCCCATCGGAATAAATCATGGTTTGTGGGGAACAGGAGGAGTTGGGAGCTCATATTGGCAGGGTGGTTAGCCTCAGACTTGATCTTGATGCTGGTATAGCTTTTTGGAATTCACGCAAATATTTGCGTAAGGAAGTGTCCTGAACGCCAAATTCCTTGT
>WBZZ01001106.1:187500-193084 GCA_019918135.1 Paulinella micropora | reverse complement strand
GTCTCATTTTTAAGACCCGAAAGACGGAGGACTGGTGTTAACGATGCCCGACTTTACGAAACAATTCGTAGTCGATACAGACGCATCTAAGTTTGCGATTGGGGCTGTATTACAACAAGAGGATGAGGAGAAGAAATTACGCCCAATCATGTTTATTAGTAGGAAGTTGTGTGCGGCGGAGAGAAAACTATTGCACAAGGCAAAGAGAGGCGTTGGCGGTAGTATGGGCCCTCAAGAGGCTCAGAGAGTATTTGTGGGGAGGACCTCAATTTACTGTCAGAACTGATCATCATAACCTGTTATGGTTGATGAATCATGAACAGACGGGACGGCTGGCGCGGTGGCAAGCGTTCTTGTCTTGTTTCGATTTTACAATGGTCCATCTACCGGGAAAGCGAAATGTGGTCGCTGATAGCCTCTCTAGGCTAGAGTTTAACTCAGAAGTATCGGCGTTGGTGTCCACGGTGGAGATGGAAGACTTGTCCACTGACAAGGTGTATGAGGTCAGCCACATTGAGGCGATGGAGATGGCGAGTGGAGTCCGATATGACCGCACAGGTCTACGGTACAGTCCACAAGGCCCGGATCACGGGATATGTTGTGAGCTACATACCCAGGAGGACGCTGAGTGGTCCTATGAGGTATATGAGAATGCGAAGGCGAACATAAGAGAGGAAGAGGAGACGCAGGAAGTTTATGCGGAGCCTCCTCAAGAGCGGAGAAGTGACCTAGACGATGACCCGGAAAGAATCGGGGTACGGCTAGAAGATGGTACTATCCATATAGCCTCGCCTACCGCATGGAGGCAACAACAGGCTCAAGATCCGGAGTTTAAAGAACTGATACAGTTATATCAGAACCCGGATGAGCTACGGATGACGAAAGCGATCAAAGATCAGATGAAGGAGATGGGATGGAGAGATGGTCTACTGTGGTACAAGGGCCTTCACGGTCGCTATGCGTCACAGCCGGACAAATGGACCCTTTGGGTACCGGAGAGTCTGAGACGATTTATATTTGTCGCAGCCCACAATTGCCCACTTTTGGCGCATCCGGGTCGACAACGAACTCATATGTTCGTAGCGAGGCGATTCTGGTGGAAGAAGATGAAGGAGGAGATAGATCAGGCGGTGGATGCATGCATCCCGTGCAAGATAAACAAAACACCACTGAAGGCAAATTTCGGCCTGATTGGCGAATTTCCTCTTCATGCGGGGATGTTTGAGTTTATACACATTGATCATGTGGGACCTTTCCCAGAATCGAAGGATGGTTACAAATACCTCCTTGCGGCTATTGACAGAGCCACCAACTATGTGTGGATCATCCCTGTCAAAGACGTTACCGGCAAGACGACGGCCGAGGCGCTGATCGATAGGATCATCTCACAGATCGGAGTACCAAGAAAGATATGTTCTGATCGAGGCTCGGACTTTAATAGCGAGGTCATCGACAAACTATCTAAGTATTACGGGATGAAATGGCAATATGTTACTGCCTATAACCCGCGAGCAAATGGGAAAATCGAGCGGGTACACAGACCCCTCAAAGCCTCGCTAAAGATGTATTGCTCGAAGAAGGAGAATCAAAGAGCATGGGTCGAGGCAGCACCATCATTTGCGTTTGCAATGAACTGTCTACCCTCTACGGCGTTAGGAGGCTCGAAGAGCTCAATCTCGCCATATCAGTTAGTATATGGGCGTGAGCCTGATATCCCGACTTCGCTCCTTCACCCAAAAGACACTTGGGCGGATGCGGATGAGTTGTTTGGGATGAGACTTAGAGTGAAGATGGAGGCGGAACAAATATTCAGGGCGCATAGAGAGGCGGAGCGCCGAAAGACTGATGCTGAAGGGGTGCGACAAGCGCACTTGGATCAGATCAAGTTTCAGGTTGGGGATATTGTACTGTTGTACCATCCTCAGGTCCCGAAAGGAGTCAGCTCTAAGCTGTTCACTCACTGGAAAGGACCTTATCAGATTATGGAACAGACGGGACCTCTGAACTACAAGATCAGGGGTAGAGGGAAGGTGTAAATTGTGAATGTAAGAAGGCTGATTAAGTATGATCCCTTCTTACTGGAAGATGAATCCGTTGAGGAGGCGTTAAAACGGATGAAGGACGATTTCAAAGAGGTGCCGCCCATCCACAAGGAGGCTGGCATAGACCAAGACGATGCTTATCGGGCACCGATAGCTGAGAAGGAGGAGAGTGAGGTGGACAGCAAGGAGAAGACTGACCGCATAAGCGCGGTGGGACTCAGTCCAAGTCTCCGCGAGAGCATAGCGGAAAGAAGGAGAAGATCACAGAGGCGCAGCTAAGGAGAGCGCGGAATGATCTTATCAACGACCAACCGAGGAAGGCGATGAGGTCGATGAGATCAAAGGACGTCCACCAGGAGGAGGAGGGGACGGACACTGACCCAAATGCGGGCAACGTTGAGATTGTCCATGAGCGATGGAAGGAAGGCGATGCGATAGCAACCATCGCATGGGTGAAAGATGCTTTCTATCTGATGAGACCAGCGGAACAACATGTCGCTGATGACACTCTCTCAGACTTATACTTGATGCGGGTCGTGGCGGTCCCACGACAAATGCGTGTCACACGGACAATCAAAATATCATCAGCCGCAAAATAGTACAACCGATACTCCAGTTTTGGAGAAGTATGGACCCGGTTGAGGATCCAAAGGCAAGACATTATCTGCCAGTATATAAAGACGCAAAAAGTCTCGAGACATGGGATGATACAATTACTCCCAGAGGCAAGGATTACACTGCGTGGACCATTCAGACACTGCCAAGAGGATTGCTTGATGTCCCTTTTGAATTATCGTTGGGCGGAATCCCTAATAAGATCTGGGACATTCTCGAACAGTCAAAGTTCGATCTGACTTTTGTTGGTGGTCCTCCACCAGGCAAAGAAATCCGCGCCAGACGACGAAGGCAGTGACAAAGAAACTATTTTTCTTTATGCGTCTCAAATAAACTGATTGATTGCCCACGGCGTATCATGATTTGATCATGCATCATCAGTTATCAATATGAATATTAAAAAGACTCAGTGATATAACTTGGCATTCGATCGCAACATACGAGTGCGAAAGGTCGATCCACGATGATACTACACCGTATACGGGGATCGCTAGTGTATTGAGCGTTGGTGTTCCCGGGTATGACCCTTTCCAAGTCCTGGGATGATGTTCTCGAAAATGAAATGTTCTCTGAAACTTTCATTAAATTATTTTTTACGATAGATTATATACTGTCGTACCTGAGCACGGTCAATCTCCACTTGTGTCGGTATATCGCAGGGTCGGGTACATACACCTCGACTTCGGATATAGCTATTAGGACTGGCCCCCTAATACTATATCATAGGATATCCGCCTTATACAAGTGTATGTCATTAAAAAAGACAATGTACTTACGATCTCCCTGTGAATAATAATAATAATAATGATAATAATAATGATAATGATAAGAAGAAGAAGGAGATCAAAGGGGGAATCATACTACAACACCACGTTGCTTGTATTTTTTTATTAATAGTACGTTTGTTCTTGATATACTGCAGAGAGAGAGAGAGAGAGAGAGAGAGAGAGAGAGAGAGAGAAAAAAGAGATTGAGGGGAAGGAGTTCAAAAATCTACAAGAATGGCTGGAGAATCCGCTTTGACGTGCTGTATGAGGATATATTTATCGTCTTTTAGCGTCTATCAGTGGGTCGATGCGCTGTGTGGCATGACTCCATAGCGCATACTATTTGCAGAAAGAAATCAGAAGGTGTATGACGAAAATGCTATTTCCGTCATAAAATCGGGAGGAAGTACTGTAGGCATCACCCCCCGGATAGCAGGTAAAAAGTACCTTTTCCTGGTGACAGGTACACCAGCTTGTTTTTCAGTATTATTTGTCCGGATTGGACCTGATGCTATTTTATTCCTGGTCTGTTGCAGTTTTCCTTTTTGGCTTCACTGAGCTAATATAACGAGACATCATTCTCATCTTTTGAGGACTGTGTTTGGTTGTATTACTGACTTTTTACGAGCTATCGTTGGGGGCATTACATCGTTCGCACCGGCGGTAACGTCGTCGAGATAGGCGCCTGCAGTAGAAGTAGCTGGGGGCGGTTTGTTCCAAAAGGGGAGAGGTTAGAATGATTTCTCGATCGCGCGTTGAAAGTAGCAGGGAGCGCGATGTACACCTTGGGGCATGAAGTTGGGACCAATAGGCCTAGAGGGGTCCACACTGATAAAACGTCTCGGCTGTCATCGTCCGGGTTCAGGCGAAGGTGGGAAAAACAGTCTATCATGTAGATGGAGCTGAGATAGTGCCAGCAGGAGAATCATTCTCGGTAATGATTCGGGTTGGAAAGACCTGGGACCGGGAGGCCTAGGTGAAGGTTGTCATTGGGCACGCGGTAGTAGTCTCGAATGATTTCCTTCGCGATATCATCAAATTTCCCGACCGGGCAGCTGCGGCTCGCCCATGCGCATTGTGTGGAGGCGTAGCTACAATTTTTGGTGGGTATTTTTCTTGAAAAATACCTGCGCAAACAGGGTAATTATCTTTTTTTAAGTTTTAAAATTTAATTTCCGGATCCACAGATAAACTAGATAAAGGTATGATTTGACTACTTTAATAATTCTGCTATACTTTTCACATAGACTTTCCCTGAGTCTAACTGTAAAATTGTTTTCTCAATATATAAAAGCGAAGAAGAAGAAGGGAAGTAAAAGTTAGGAGGAAAGTTGTTGACTATGAAAATGCGTTGGAAGGTGGCAAAGGACCGGGGCCCGGACAGTCCTCTCAGCGGCATTTGGTAACGAAAAGGTTGTCCGACTCTCCGCGCAAAAGTCACGCAAAAGTTGTCTTTGTTTCATTCAACCCCCCAAGTTATGTGGTTGAGGTGCTATACTAGTTGCTTTTTTGTGGGTTTGAACAGAGGAACTGGGATAGAGCCTTGTTTGTTGCACGCCACGTATCGCTTGCTTTCTAGGACAACCTCCCAAAATGGCTGATTATAAGAAGCATCCGGAAAGGCAAAATCAGCACAAGAGAGCTGTACCTATTGGAGAAATCGAGGACTATTTGCGAAAGACGCTCGCCAAGCGCATCATGATATTGGATGGTGCGATGGGTACCATGATCCAGCAGTACAAGCTGGGTGAGGAAGATTTTCGAGGTAACAAAAGAAAGAACAGAAGCTAACAAAAGAAAGAACAGAAGCTCGAATTTCGCAACTTGTGCATCCAAAAATTTGCAAATGCAATAACCTCTCTATGTTATTCATAGACATCCATACGCGACATAAGCAATCCAACCATCCACTACCTACCTGCCTGCCTGTCTACCTACCTACCTACCTACCACCTACCTACCTACCTACCTACCTACCTACCTACCTACTACCTACTTACCTACCTCTACCTACCTACCTACCCACCTACCTACCTACCTACCTACCTACCTACCTACCTATCTGTCTACCTACCTATCTGTCTACCTACCTACCTATCTATCTATCTATCTATCTATCTATCTATCTATCTATCTATCTATCTATCTATCTATCTATCT
>WBZZ01001106.1:157500-160000 GCA_019918135.1 Paulinella micropora | reverse complement strand
AAAGCAGAAAGAAATAACAAAAGCTGAAATGGCATGTAATGTAATATTTTGATTCAATTACAAATGCGTGTGTGCTTACATTTTGTGACAGGCTCTCGCCCAACCTCGCTTACGAAAGGGGTTCCTAAGCACATCAAGGCTTCCCTCCACCCCGGCCCCCTCCTCGTCTTACTCCTCTCCCCTCTTTTTGTTTTTGTTGTATTGTTGCTGTCTTATCAAGTATCATTTTTGTTTTTCCAAATTGTAATCTGTATTTTTTGGGTCAAACGCCGGCGTGCATTTTCTTCACCCTATGTGGATAAACTTTCTACACGCATCTCATTTATCGCATATTTAGCACTTAGACTTTCAATTATGTATATTGATACAATATGAAACGTTTCCATCCACCTGGGCGCCACATGGAAATCTGCTCCAGGAAGAGAGTTACTCTACTAGTATTAATATATGGCGTGCCCTCGAGCAGTCGCACGAGGGCGGCTGTCTTTATACATATTAAGCAAGCAGGGCTGCGAGCCCTTTCGAACGTATCGCCTGCACTGTCGAGGCTGTATGAATATCTAATACTTTCGGAATAAGCTTGAAATTTACGTCAAGGAATGTATGTCATCAAATCAGTCTTTGTTAGACGGTAGTGGTTGCAGTATTTTATTATTAAAGCGCTTCCTATTTTGTTAACAACTCCAACGTGTATGAATATTTAATACTGTATAATAATAAAAGGCAGCCCGAGAATGCGAGAATGTCTTTGAAAGCGAGTGTCCACAAGGAAAAGAACAGGGACAAACAGCAACAACTGCAACTGCCGGAAGGAAAGGTAATTGACGGTGTCAGTCACTTGGTCACGCGGGCAGGAATACACGCCCCGTATTAATAGTTATTTTTGTGGCACCATCGCCGGTTTTTTATCTATGTTTGCCTACTTACATGCTTCCTTTGCAGGTGTACTAAACTTTCAAAAGCAAGCGTACTTATTATTATTAATATAATACTAGGTGACTGGCAAAAGTAGTTTAAGTTTCAGTCGCAGGAAAAAAGTTATTAATGTTACCCGCAGGTATCTTTTCTAGATCGCAGTCACGCCGGGTGGTATTAATATTAATATTAATATCGGTGGCATTAGTTTTTGTGTTACCGTAGTAGTATTAACCATTAACTTTTTGATCCCGATACTTCATCACTGCGATCGGTCCCGCCGGCACCCGGCCGGCCGTTCAAGTTGATTAGTATTAATATAAACTTCACCGGCCACCGTCACTCACTGATCTTACCTCACCTTTCAGTGGCAGAGGGCCGCGGCTCGGGTTTGAAGTTTATTACTGTTGGACAATCAAGTGGCAAACTATCCAACTTTGATCTCATCGTTCTCCATCCATGGAAGTGATACGACTGTGCTGAAGCCAGCATTTGAAAGCTTAGGACACGAGCTTTCCAACGGCGTGCGCTGCATTTCCGTATCTCAAATATTGATTGAGAAAGATGAGGTCAAAGTTTGAATGTTTTGCCACTTGAATGTCCCAGTAATATCGGTGGCCCATTAGTTCCAGTTTTACTACTATGATTAGCAATTAACTTTTTGACCGGGGAGCCATGTCAGCGCGGCTTTGAGCAACTCAGCATGCTCGGAGGCCTTTACCGACTCCTTTCAGAGTCCACCGGTCCTGTCTCGCTACTACAGTAACCAAAGTAAGGGAAGGCAATTTAATAAAGAGATTTCTGACAACTATTAATATAGAACGACACGTCACAAACTTGAACTAAGATAAGTGTAAATGAACTAAGGTAGAGGTAAATATAATGACAGTATAGTGTCCGCTGTATCACTAAATAATTAAGTGGAATTTGTACTATCCGTCCTTATGACAAAATCAAACTACCCTAGTAACGGTAACTCCGGGTAACGTCGGAAATGAAATAGGAATAACGCACAGGGTAAGAGTTAATATATACATATATGAAGAGCACAATGTTGGAAAGCTCGTGTTCCTGAGCTGTTGAAAGAATGACTTCAGCATGCCCATAACACTAAGGTCCGTTGCTACACCACCCAGACTTCCGGGTTCTGGGTGAAAAAGTGGCACCACAGCTCAGGATCTTCAGGAAACAAAACCCAGAAAGTGGCACCAGAACCCGGCCCCCCACCCCCCCCCCCCCCCCGCATATGCGCAGCCCTTCGGAATAAGTCATGGTTTGTGGGAACAAGGAGCAATTGGGAGCTCCTATTTGCATGGTAGCTAGCCCCAGGCGTGATGTTGATGCTGATGTATGTCATGTATTTGGAAAAGGCGCAAATAGTTTCCTTAAGACAGTGTCCCAAACATCAACCACCCCCCCGGGGGTGGTTGATGTTTGGGACACTGTCCTAAGGAAACTATTTGCGCCTATTCCAAATACATTACATCAGCATCAACATCACGCCTGGGGCTAGCTACCATGCAAATAGGAGATCCCAATTCCTCCTTGTTCCCACAAACCATGACTTATTCCGACAGGGTGCGCA
>WBZZ01001104.1:0-5000 GCA_019918135.1 Paulinella micropora | reverse complement strand
CTGACATTCCACAGAAAATCAACAAGGGAGGTGTATATGTTATGAACAACGATGTATCCCCAAGAGTAGTTGTAAGGTGGGGAGAGGAAGACAAAATTAAAGTTAAAAATTTTTGTATAAATGGAAAAAGAAATAAAGAACAAGCACTAGAGGAAGCAAACACGTTTTATGAAGAAAACATAAAACCTAAATATGAAGTTTGGAAAAAATACAATGATGAACGAGTTAAGCAAAATAAACAACAATACAAAAGTAAATGGAATAAGGAATGGATGAAGAAAAAAATTATATGTGAATGTGGTGAAGAAACAACAAATGCTTACAAAGCAAGACATCTTTTATCAAGCAATCACGAATTAAGAATGAAAGGAATTAATCTTTCAAATGATGATTTAAGTATAGAAAAAATAAAATGTGAATGCGGTTCAACTATAAGGATAAGTGGGAAAGAAATTCATGAGACAACCACAAAACATAAGAAATATATTCAAGCAGAAAATAATTAATAACTTACAAGTCTAACTTTGCAACTTTCTTTTTAATTCTAGCACTGCTTCTTATGTTTTCCGGTTTTACATCCAATGATTTTAATAAATTAATATTTTTTTTCTCTTTAGTAATTTGTTTCACTTTGTCCGATAACTGCTCCTTCGGTTCCGTTTCTTCATGGTGCTCTTCAATATTAGTCTTTAATAATTCTGACGGTCGGACTAAGTCCTCTTCCGATAATATAACTTTGAAGCCTTTACGGCCCTTAACTTTGAATATAGTTTTACTGAATTGTTTATCACCTTTAGAAAAAATAGTTCGTTCAAGTTCCTTTCTCACTCTAGTTCCCTTTGGAAATTCATTAATTAAAGGATTTCTGTAGATTTCCTGAGTGTTCTTTTCGGTTCCTTCATAAACATTTATCGGCACGGCTTTAATTGTAGTATGATATGTTTTATTATAAGCATCAACAACCTCATGAATAATTGGAACCCATTGAAAATTTTCATTAAATTCCCATATTAAGTTTAATTCATTTCGTATTGTTCTAATAAACCTATCTATTATTCCCATTGTTCTGTGATCACCTACTTGAACAGTCCTATGTTCAATATTATTTTGTCTGAAATATTCACTGACTTGTCCTTTGAATTCACCACCATTATCTGAAGTAATTCTTTCAGGAACTTTTTTAGTAAATATTTTTTTTAACCCTTCTAATACATAGCCTGTAGTTTTATTTTTAATTGGTTCAATCCACCCACGACGGCTATAGACATCAATAGCAACTAATCCAAAATTATAGTTAGCATTACCTTTCTTTGTTGCAACTTTTGACATATCTATTAAATCAATAAATACTTGACTTAGTGGTTTTGCTTCTGGTGATGTTATTGTGTTCCATATCTTTGCTGGCTTTGATTGAAAATGTATTTCGGCCACTTCTTCAAGTTTTTCTTTCCGCTCTGTCTGCTCAGGAGTTTCTTCTTGTTGTTGCTGATTTGTGTGCTTATTATCCATGATATATCATTAAAATTTTAAAAACACTCTATCAATATCATTATTTTTTTCTTTCTTGCTTGGCTTCTCTGATTGATTATAAACATTAACTGATATGTTTGACTTCTTACCATTTCCTTTTTTAGATTTTTGCTTTGGTTCTTCCTCTTCACTTTCTTCACTTTCGCTTTCGCTCTCCTCAGGCACAGACTTTTTACTTACTTTCCTCTTTGCTTCCGCTTTCTTTCTTCTTATTTTCATCTTAGCCATCTTTTCTGCTATAATGTCGGTAAAATCACATTCCTCATCGCTCTCACTGCTTTCTTCTGGTGTATCATCTTGGTCTTTTCCATTAACGATATCACTAGCAACACCCATTTCGGCCATGCGGTTTATCTTTTCCTCCATCTCTTCATCATCACCAACATAAGCATTTCTACATTTTGCTAATTTCTCTTTCGCTATTTCAACCTTATGATGCTTTTTACTCTTAATACTTTCCACAGCCTTACCCCAGTTCTTACGACTTGCTTCGGGAGACGGCATTTATACTAAGATTAATATATTTTAGTATTTTTTAAATAAATAATTATTTATATAATCTATGTCGCAATATAAATCCTTACTTGGCTTGTCAGAAATTGCAGTTGATAGTCTAAATATTAAAAACTTAGACCTTACCAACACTAATATTATTGGTTTATACACAGATAGGGTGCCAGAAGATGAAAACCCTTTGAACCTCTACTATACTGATTTACGATTCGATACAAGATTATCTACCAAATCAACAACAGATGTCAAAGAAGGAAAAAATTTATACTACACAGAGCAACGAGTAAGGGACAACGACGAAGTCAAAGCCTCAACTCAACATAGAAGTAATACTTCCAATCCGCACCAAACCAGTTTATACAATTTGATAGACACAAACATATCCGCACCCTCGGTCGGGCAATACTTAACATATAATGATGTAGATGGTAAATGGAGGAATACCACCATTGGGTCAATTGATACACTCACCGATGTAGTCATAACCACACCAATAGCCAATAATAGTTATCTTACATATAACTCAATAAACTGGGTAAATAAAACTTTTCCGATAAATGTTGATGAATTTGGCAACATTAGTATGGGAGGTAATCTAAATATAACAGGTGTCAATTTACTAAATACCAAAGATGTTGATACTTGGATATCTGAGCACGAAGACAATAATGATAAAGTGTCAGCGGATGGTTCAATTGATACACACAGCGACTGTACAATAACAACACCTTCCAATAACCAACTGCTCATTTATAGCACAGGACAATGGAGAAACACAAACTCTCCTTTCGTAAGATTAGATGGTCTTGCCATGATGATAGCGGATTTAAATATGGGAGGATTTAACATAACAAATGTCGGTAATGTTGATGGTGTTGATGTTTCGGCTCTTGACACCGCAGTCGTTAAACTAACAGGCGACCAAACAATAACAGGGAATAAAACATTTACTACTTATGTGGCTGTAAAAGACACAAATCCATTAAACACTGGCAAGTTATTCTTCAATTTCAACAATAATATGGGTTCTATTTATTCGTCGGAGGCGGGTGGGGCAACGGGCTATCCACTAACTATTGTCGGTTCTTCTATACTTTTTGCTCCAACAACAGGTGGTGGAATGACATTGACAAATAATGTTTTAAATTTTAACAGCTCAACAGCAATCAGCGGACTACCCGCACCATTCTATGATGGCGATGCTTCAACGAAAGCATATACCGATACGAAACTAGCAAAGGACGGAACAACGGCTATGACTGGCAGTTTAAATATGGGTGGATTTTCAATAACAAATGTAAATTTGGTTGATGGTATTGATGTTTCGGCTATTGATACCGCAGTCGTCAAACTAACAGGAGACCAAACTATAGCAGGAACCAAAACATTCAGCAACATAATAAATGCTAGTGCGGGGATTGATATGAAAAGCCAAAGTATGACAAATGTTAATCTTGTTGATGGTGTTGATGTTTCTACTCTTGATACTTCTGTCGTTAAACTAACAGGAGACCAAACCATAGCAGGGAATAAAAAATTTACTTCAACAATAGAAGTGCGGGGTGCTACTGCTCCAGCCGCTTTTGATGGTATCGGTATTGCCTTTGATACGGCGACAAATATAGGAGAGATTGTGGCACAAAAAATAGCAACTGCGGGCTATTATCCAATACAAATAACAGGTTCATATGTTGATTTATATGCTGGGATAATGTAATAGCGACAGCAACGGGCACGACACTATCTTTAAACAACAGAAAAATAACAAACTTAGCCACACCAACAGCAACAACGGACGGGGCTAATAAAACGTATGTGGATACATTAGACGGGCAAAATGTGAAACTAACAGGAAACCAAACCATAGCAGGAATTAAGACATATAGCAGTGGTGTTGAAATAACGGGAAATTCAATCAATTCAACAACAAAGGGCACATTTATCGTTTTCAATTCTACAAGTAATATTGGGTCAATTGCTAGTTTGGATATGAAAACTGCGACATATTACAACTTTGAAATTTCTGCCAAAAAAATAAGTTTTATTATTGACGGGACGATAGTCGGTTGGGTAAATGCTTCGGGGCTAGATTGTAATAGTAGCAAAATAGCCAACCTTGGAACTCCGACATTATCAACGGACGGAGCGACAAAAGGGTATGCGGACACATTGGACGGGCAAAATGTAAAACTATCAACAGACCAAACCATAACAGGAAGTAAAACATTCAACGGGGCTAGCACTGTGATAAAATATCTAACTTTAACGAACAATGCCGATTTTAATAATCAAACTATCACTAATGGCGGAAATATAACATATAATGGGGCGAGGATATTAAACCAAAATGGAGGAGACATATTCTTTTCACAGACATCAGGAGATTATCAGTATTTCTTATTTACTCTAAATACTGCTACAAGTGGAACCGCTAACCAACGAGGTTATGTATTCACGAATGTAGCATCTGATGTAAAAGGGCGGGACTTTATATTTCAAAACTTTTGGATAATAAAAGTGCTTCGTCTGACATTGTCCGTTTTAACAATGCTGGCGGTATGCGGTTTTATGGTGCTTTGGATATGAATTCAAACAACATAACAAATGGAGGAACAATAACTGGAACGACAATTACTTCAACCGCGGGTATATCAACAACAACGGCAACCGCAAGCGGATTAATAACGGCAAATGCGGGTATATCAACAACGACATTAACAACAAGCGATAAAATAACAACAGCACTAGGTAAGCCGATAATCATAGGCAACTCAACAAAGGAGTGGGATCAACAGGTGGTTTAGAAATATACGGGACGGCGAGTAATGTCGCAGGAGCACACATACAAGCAATAACAACGGCGGATGCTTATCCAACATTTCAATTATTGAATTGGGCACACGACAATGTCAATTTAAGTTTTGATGCTTATTTTGATGGCACGAACTGGAAATCAA
>WBZZ01001103.1:162500-167500 GCA_019918135.1 Paulinella micropora | reverse complement strand
GCAGTCAAGTTAAGGTGTTTTGACGGCGGACTGATGGGATGATCTGAGCCTTTATGCTGATGTCGTTTCATAATTAGCCTCAGTAACATTGCCACTATATATATCTATATATACCCGGGCCATTAGTATGTTCATATATGATGATAGTATGGAAGATGACGTCTTCGGACTTTTTTTACCAAAGGGGTTTAGTGGGGTAAATACCCTGTCAACTCACTTACCAGCTCCAAACGTTACCTTAATACAGAACCCTTTAACAGAGAACTGAATCCCGCCAAAACGTTGTAAGGACTCCTAAGTCATCGCTTAGAAACAGAGAGCTAATCACTCAGGGTAAATGCAGCCTACGGTGGCATTGGCACCGCCAATGCCACCCCAGACCAGCACTTCAAGTCTAGTGTTACTGTCAAAAACTCTCTCTGAAATCGTAGTACCGTAAATACCTGTTATATTAATCGTGACATCAACTTATCAGCTTCCTATGTTATATATATATATATATATATATCATAGTATACATATATATATAATATATATATATAATATATATGTATATTATATATATAATATATATTGTTTAAGTGCATGGGGATGCCATATGGCAACAAAAATTGCCATATGGCAACCGCGTTTCAGTAGCCAGTTTTCAAAACATTCTATCGCTTGAACCGGAGCTGTTTTTATTGAATAAAGTAAAAAACCTTGAAGCAAAAGTGTACGGGAAGCGAGTGTAAAAATTTCAGGAAAAATCTTTGAGTTGAAGTTATTATTTTTTTTTTTAATAGACGGGTGCACTCATACTGCACTTTTTCCACGTGAACGTGCCACAAAATGATTTTTTAGCAGAAACATGAAGGTGGGTGACCCCCTATCCGTGGCTGTAGAGAAGCTGGGAAAGGCTTGGGCACGCCAAAAATTTAGCGATCCTCGCTACAAGGACATTAGTGCTTTGGGTGTTTTGAAGGGAAAAGAAACCAAGCAAAAAAAAGCACTTGTTACCCTCCACTTTGACAAGCAGGACTATTTCTTCTTTTCCAAGCTTTTGCGACCCCAGCCCGACCATGCCGGGTCAGACCTGCATTTCGTCAATGCTGCGGGAGAAGAGGTCAAAGATGAGGTTTCAGATGAGGAGGAGGAGGAACCCCCAAACCCTCAACCCGAAGTAAAAGATGCTGTTCCCCAGGAAGACGAGACAGTGCTGAGGAAGAGGGAGGTGAAGAAGAAAACCTTCCCTCGTACAATCCGTGTCCATATTCACAAGAAGAAGTAGATGGGGAGACGGCCAAACTATTGGCTAATGATATGAAGTGGAACGTGGGTCCACATGTGGTGGATTAAGGAGCTGGTCGCCCTGTACTTAAGGCCAAGACCACCTTGGCACACGATGCGGGACCCTGCATGTAAGCTCTTTCACCCTTCTCCCCTCTGCGCTCTCACTTCAAAAACAAAACAAAAATCCAGTCAACCTCACATTCACCATGACTTTTTGAATGGTTTTCTTCAAGTTTTGTTCTTTTTTTTTTGTTGAATTTGTTGTAGTTTCAGGGAATTATAGTTACAAAGTCACACTTCTTGTCTGCTTTTGCTAACTTATTTTCTCTCTTTTTCGTATGTCCCATTACAATGCAATTTCAGGTTTTTTTGGCACCCCCCTGTCAATTTTTTTTTCATCTTTCGTTCATAGGCACTTTCTTCACTTCTTGCCGCATGAAGCAGTTCATACCATCGTTCGCCTGACTAACGAGGAGCTGGAGAAGGAGCGAGAACCCCGTCTGCGGCAGGCCCTCACCTTTCAGGAGTTTTTAGTCTTCATTGGGCTCCTTATCAAAATCCCTCTGGCGGACCGAGGTCATAGGCGTGCACACTGGGCCCCCACATCAGGACACGGTGCAGACGGGCTTCCGGGGGATGGATTCGGTAACATAATGGGGTGCAATCGGTTCGATGCTATCTTGAAAAATTTGAGGCTAGGTCCCCCTGCAAATGAAGAGGACCCTTTTTTGCCAGTTCGTTCATTCATGCAGGCCGTGATGCCACAGCACGTAAAGCCATAGTCCCGGGCAACATTCTCGTGGTAGATGAGAGTATAGGTCAATTTACGGGGGTGGATATGCCAGGCCAAATGGTTGTCCCCCGCAAGCATATTCCTTTTGGCAGAGAATATCATACTGTGTGTGATGTTGAAACAGGCATATGCATAGGCATGGAATGTGTGGATGGTAGGGATAGGGATAGGCTAAAAGAATTAGTAGATGAGTTTGGGGTCACTACTGCTACTACTTTGCGCCTAACAAAACCATGGTGGGGAGTGGTCGAATTGTTGTTGGTGATTCGTGGTTTGCTTCTGTTAAGACAGCTACTGAAGTGAAGAAGAGGGGGTTAGATTTTGTAGGCCAGGTGAAGACTGCCCATTCAGTGTTTCCCAAAATGCTTTTGTGGAGTCAGAGGGGTCCTAAGAAAGGCGATTTAGCTTCAGCCACATGCATGCATGAGGGGGTGGAGCTGCTTGCAATAAATCAAAACGATCACAACCAGCAGCAAATTATCGTAACTTGCTCCACAACTTTGCCTGGCAAACCCAGAGAGGCCCGTTTTAGTGTCAATGATAATCGGGTTCCGCGCTGTGAGGCTGTGATTCTTTATTATTCAGCTTTTAATGCAGTTGATGTATTCAATGCAGTGCGCCACGAGTCCTCTTCCTTCAAACTCACCCTTGGCATGCAGGATTGGAAGAGGGCAGATTTCATGATTTTGCTTGATTTCATTATCACGAATGCCTACAAACATTTTATTTTTTTAGTCAGTCTGTTTTGTCCAAGTATGTAGCCTCAAAAGGAACTACCATGCCTGTGTATTTCAAACTTTTGCTTGCAGACTCCCTCATTTTGCATGGTAATGAGGGTAATTCTATCCCTGCCCTCGCACAGCCTGCCCCCAACCAGCCTAACATGTATGATAGCTTTGCCCCATGCATGCAACTCCTCAAATACCCACAGGTACACGTAGCCTACAAAATGAGAAAGAAAAGGGAGCTAGGGCACAACTATAACGAAGGTTTGGAGAGGTCAAAAAGACGTAAATGTGTCGTTTGTCTGCATGCATTTTCAGAGAAGAAGGTATCTTACACTGTGTTTTATTGTGCTACCTGTGGGTCAGATGTGCCGCTGTGTGTGTGTGGGGGGGGGGGGGGGAGGGGAGGGGCGAACATGTCACTAGTGGCACAAACAGCACGGAATCCCTCAAAAAAATGTAAAACACTGTCGTATTAATCAATCTGACTCTTAATGACCTTGTGGTTGCTAGGTTGCAACTCAGCTGAAAATCATCTTCAAAGGGGGGGCGGCAGACGATGGACGTTGGGCACTAAAAACTTTTGTTTTATTTTATTTTGATATTTGAAAATGAAAGAAATAGCTGTATTATTAATAAATTTCATGATTTTTTTTCTTCTTCTGAAGTATTTGAAATCAGGTTGCCACATGGCAACCATGCATATGCACTTAAACAATATATATATATATATATATATATATATATATATATATATACTCATACTTCAAAGTTATTCTAGTATATTGGTACCTACCCTTGAGCCCTGGCGAATGCTGGCGAAGCACTATACTTGGGAAGATTAATACAAGCCGGTATATACGTTAGTTAATATTAATAGTTCATAGTATGAAAAAAGTGATATTTACTTGTGTGTGTGGCATTGGTGGCACCAATGCCAATATGCCCTGTGTGGATACCTTAAGCTTTTATTTTATGACTCAGTTAGAGACCTGCAACTGCTGTTTCGGTTGTTTGGCTGGCTTTTGTCTGTAAGGATTGAATTACCTATTAAAGGATGTTTGGAGCTGGTTAGCTAGTCAGCTGGGGACGCCTGGGAGAATTTAATTAAACCTGCTTCTAATATCCTCTATACTGTTCAACTTCTTAAGGGTTAGGAGCCTTGTACGCGTACAAGCACAACAACATACTATCACCAAAGTGATCCAGAGGAAATGCTTCCACTGTCTGTGTCACACCCAAGAGTAACATAGCAGAAGGGAAGTACTTCCAGCTGTGCTTCAGTACCACTGCGTGAATCGCTGTGGTTGAACAGGGGGTAGAGCTCTACTGGGGTGGAACGTACGTACATACATACATACATACATACGTACATACATACATACATACATACATACATACATAACACTAGATACATACATACACATACACACATACATACATACAAGACTCATACATACATATGTTACATACATACGTACATACATACGTACATACATACGTACATACATACATACATACATACATACATACATACATACTAGACATACATACATACACACATCATAGTACATACATGCTATATACATACATACATACATACATACTTACATACATACATACATAATGTACATACATAATGTACATACAATACATACAGATACAGACAGACAGACAGACAGACTAAGACAGAAAGAAAGACAGACATGCAGGCAGGCAGAGAGGCAGAAAGGCAGACATGCAGGCAGATAAGACAACAGACACAGACAGACAGTCTGACAGACACAGGCAGACAGACAGATAGCATCGGATAGACAGAGAGATAGAAATTTATGCATTCTTGCGTTTCTATGAATTATATGCAAACAAAACGAATGCAACCATTGCAGAGTAATTTTTACATTGATAGAGCCTATATGTATACTGGATGAGTAAAACGCTTGCCAGCAACTCAAACGCGCATAGAAAAGAAAATTACTTAACCTGCCGGCCCGTGGTAAAGGAAATGACATTTTCTACATTCGAATGCCATTTTCTCCTGCAATATCTCCTTTTCAGTAACTTCCCCAAAAAAGAGAAAGTCACAAGAGGTTTCAAGCTCAGGGGAGTCTGCTGCACACAGTTAAGTTACACCCGCGATTGTTTTCGTCCGCCATGGTTATGTGGATCCTTTGTTTGCTCGCGCTTGGATGTGCTGGTCTGGTTGGAAT
>WBZZ01001103.1:150000-152500 GCA_019918135.1 Paulinella micropora | reverse complement strand
ATTCAGTCCCCGTATGTATGTATGCATGTATGTATGTATGTATGTATGTATGTATGTATGTATGTATGTATGTATGTATGTATGAGTATACATTTTTCTGGAATCGTTAGCAATTTAGTCCCCGTATGTATGTATGTATGTATGTATGTATGTATGTATGCATTCCTGGAGGGAGAGGCCGTGCGGAGGGCCATGGCAGAGGCACCTTCACAACCTATATAGAATAGATACACACAAAATTAAATCACGCGCAAACTTTGACCGCTATTAGCGTAAAAGATTTCGCAAGTAACCCCGTAATTTACGTCGAAATTTGTCGCAAATATTCTTCGTAATACACATATACGTGCAATACATATACATACATACACACACAGGGGGGTGAAGGATCAGAGGTTGCCAATGGCAGGGCTCCAGCTCAGAGCTTGGCTCAGCAACCAGGTTAGTTCCAAAGTGAATGGCTGAGAATGCTTCAAGGCCCTAAAAATTGTGCCAAAAGGGTTCAGAGGCTGGTTGTTGTTGCTTGCACAGGTAGCGCGGGACACTACATGTCGCAGCGCACGCTGGACATGGCCCTGGACACGAGCTGGCAGGCCGTGCAGCGCATGCGCGAACAGAATGGAGAGGTCTTTTCTGAAACTAATCAGCTTAATTCTTTCCGTAATTCCCGTGGAAATTTCGGGGAAAAAATTGAGAAGTTCCTAGTTCTTAAGTACAATGAGCAATGACTTCAAGTGTTTCGATCTCAGCCAATGCTGGTTGCTGTCGCTTGTGCAGTGGCTCATTTGAAAGCCCTCGTGAAGAGCTTACTAATGAGCCAAGATACAGATTCTGGACACCAGTATTGACTGAGAACGAAGCGCTTGAAGTCATTGCTCATTGCACTTAAGAACTAGGAACTTCTCATTTTGGCCGTGGTTTCTATGAAATTGTAGCGGAAATGAAGGCACATATACATATACAAATATTCACACATGTAGGTGCAGGTGCCAGGCGAAGCAGCTCCAGTGGCACCAGGAGAGGGCCAGGAACAATATGGTATGTGTCTGTGTCTGTGTCTGTGTCTGTGTCTGTGTGTCTCTGTGTCTGTGTGTCCGTGTCTGTGTGTCTGTGTGTCTGTGTGTCTGTGTCTGTGTCTGTTTCTGTGTCTGTGTCTGTGTATGTGTATGTGTGCATGTGCATGTATGTATGTATGTATGTATGTATGTATGTATGTATGTATGTATGTATTAGGAGAGACCGCGCTTGGGGAATACAAAGAGAACGACCCGGCGGCACTGGGTGCGCTGCCTTCCCCTTCCGTTCTGATGCAGGTCTCAAATTCTAACCCTAGCACTAACCCTAACACTCATACTAACACGTACACTAACACTAACACTAACACCACACTAACACAAACACTAACACTAACCGTAACTTCTCTTGAGGGTCTCTAACCCTAACCCTAACCTTCCCCTTCCTTTGTCATGCAGGTGTCTCCCTCTCAATCCGCAGGCTTTTTCCCCTCCCCATCCATGTACAATGCCCCCGGCCAAGTCCGCTCCAAGTATACAGTGAAAGGACCCTGTGCGCAGTTGGCATACGCCATGCTGCATGTCTTGGCCATGGTTCTGCCTTTCCTCTGTCTGGCCTTTCTGCGCCTCGAGCCGTCTCACGAACGCTACCTCCTCGTCACTGTGTTCGGGATCGGTGCGGCCTTCGTACTGCTGCAGTTTCTCAATCTCTGTTGTCGGCGGCCCTTCACAAAGAGCCATGTCCTGGCCAAGCGGCACTTTCTCACGCAAGCCTTCACTTTCGCTATCCTAGCCCTGGCGCTGAAGCTAAATGCCTTGTCCCGACAACACGCAGGGGGCCCGGTTATCTCGCCTATGTCTGCATACTACCCGCAGTCTATCAAGGGCGCAACCGATTCTCTGACCTCCTTCGCGTTGGCACCACCGGAACAAGTAACATACATACATACATAACTACATACATACGCACATACATAACTATACATAACTATATATGTAACTACACATATTACATTGATTACATACAGGCCACGTCGGCCCCCGCCGCTGTGTCTGTCCTGATCATGCCGGATGCGCAGGACGGACCGGCTGACCTGTCCCGGTCAGCTGAGCAACTGATGCAGAGCGTGCCAATTGCGCTGGCTAAGCACGGGGTCGGTCGTGAAGAGGTCCCGAGAGAGAGAGACAGAGACAGAGACAGAGAGAGAGAGAGAGAGAGAGAGAGAGAGAGAGAGAGAGAGAGAGAGAGAAGACGGCTAATTCTGATTTACCATAATTCATTGTCGCAAAATTTTTACGGAAATTATGATCGAAATCTTATCTAAATGTCCACCTACCTACCTACCTTTCTACCTCTCTATCCCCGCGTGTAGGTGCGTTTCGTGCTAGCATCCTACCTGCCCTCCTCGTCGCTGGAAGCGCAGTTACGGGCTGCAAAGTTGCTTGAGACAAATAACCCGTCCGTCCCGGCGTCCTTTGCCGACCCA
>WBZZ01001103.1:100000-140000 GCA_019918135.1 Paulinella micropora | reverse complement strand
GGCCAGACAGTGCAGCGAAAACACTGTGCTGACTGGTATTACAGCGGCTGGCGCGCAGTGTTGTGAGTTGCACAATGCACTAGTGAGCTACGACAACTGCCAAGAGGTGCAATTGGCTCGCTCGTTCGCTCCGGGTGTATTCACTCCCTTGTCTCCCAAATTTCCCTCTGGCAACACCAACATAGAGCCTGGACAAGGCCCTGCTACTAGTAGCCCTAGCGGGTCTGGGCTGCCCCTGGACAGGCAATGTCCATTTGGCTCAGTAGCGGTCGGAGTGGCCACGTCAGACACATACGGACTGTACGCTGTCAAGTGTTGCCCCATGTTACCACTCGATATCGACACGAGCTGCCCAGGCATGCCTAACCCAGACGGCAGTGGACTACTGCTCTGCTCAGGACACGGCGCATGCCTCACCAACGGGCTTTGCAGCTGCAGTGCTGGTTGGACCGGTCCGTCTTGTGACAAAAGGCAGTGTGCCACTTCCGGCCAAAACAACCAGGCTGTGTGCGGGGGTAGTAACGGACGCTGCCTGGCTACGGGATTGTGCGAATGTGAGAGCGGCTGGAAGGGCACAGCATGTGAGGTTGCGGACTGTACGCACAGCTGCGGACCGCACGGACATTGTGCGGGCGGACCGGTGGAGTACTGTGTGTGCAACCCTGGATACGAGGGACGGTTTTGCAATGTGCCAACCCGCTGCCCGGACCCTACTCACACCTGCTTCCACTACCAGATCGGCGACGGGATCTGCGACCTGGATTGCTTCCTCTCAGTGTGTGGCGATGGGGCAGACTGTGACAAGCACTGCCCGTGCATGCCCGAGGGCCTGGAGGGAACCAGCTCTAGAGCTCTGGAGCTGCCTTGTCATCCGTCCTGTCGCGTGCCGGCCTGTCCTGACAATTGTCACCACGCGTGTGATCCGCAGCTATGCCCCTCCCCACCTGCTCACCACAACGCCAGCCAGGCTAGCCAGCTGAGCTCAACCGCTGAGCCCAAACAGTGTGCAACCCAATGCGCCAGCGCCGAGTGCCTGTATGATTTCGGAGCGTGTCCCATTAGAGAGCCCAAGGCGCTGCTGGTTGGGGATGTGCAGTCACAAGGCACAGAGCCTCTGCAAGGGGCTGGGCTGGATGTCAAGGAAGCTTGGCAGCTGCTGGAGGCGGGCAGGACCGCGCAGCCAGCGCTACTAACCGGTTGCGCCTCTCCCCCTGTCTCTTACCCCTACCGCTGGGACAGACTGCACAATCTCACTCTCCAGCACACATTACGGCTTAAGGATATGAGAGGTGTGGAGCTACCTGTACCGGAACTCACGTTGACAGTGCATATCTACCGACGGCTGCAGCAATCAGCGGTTTTACCGCCCAAGCAGCCGCAGCTAGCTGCTGTGCTTGTGATCTCGCAACCGGACTTCTCTTGGACGACCCTGGACCCCAGTGCTGCTCCATGCCGTGCATTTGCCAAGCCAGCACAGTCAGGAGGCTGTGGAGAAGTGTGGGGAGTGCTGCAGGAGCTCGTATTTCCCCTCGTGGCCAACTTGAGTCTCGCTCTAGGCAAGGCCAGCCCATCTGATCCGCAGCCGTCTCTCTTGCTGACGGGCAGCGGGCTGGGGGCAGCTGCTGCTCAGTATGTCGCCTTGGCCCTATCAACCTTGCCCAAACCTTCACCAACCGTCCAGATGGTCGGTTTCGGGTGGCGAGAAGGGGGTGCTGTGCCTGCGTGGTGCGACTCAGTGTGCGTAGATGCATACCGCAAGAGTGTACCCGAGTCGACATTGCTGCAGCTGCGCCATTGCCAAGCTGTGAACTCCGAGCAGGAGCCGTCGACAGCGAGTCAAGAGGTCTGTCTGTCATATCTGTCATATCTGTCATGTCTGTCATGTCCGTCAGTCTGTCATGTCTGTCATGTCTGTCATGTTGTTTGTCTGGTTGTTCTGGTTGTCTGTCTGTCTGTCTGTCTGTCTGTCTCCTGTCTGCCTCTTTGTATGCCTCCCTGTCTGTCTGTGCTATAGGAAACTGCCTTGAGCAACGTGCTAGCTCTAACTTACCTGCCAACTCAGCCTGCACGCGTGCTGCAGCCTTCTTCTAAACCTGTCCTCACAGCCGGCCAGGACGGATTGATCTCCCCCTGCAGTGTGGCGTGGGAACAGGCCATCGCCCTCACCTTCGAACAATCGGTACGGCGTGACTACTCACTTGTTTACTTAACTTACTTACTTAACTTACTTACTCACCTACTTACTTACTTACTTACTTACTCACTCACTCACTTACTCACTCACTTACTTACTTACTTACTTACTTACTTACTTACTCACTTTACTTTACTTTACTTTACTTACTTTACTTTACTTTACTTACTTACTTACTTACTTACTTACTTGCTTACTTACTTGCTTACTTACTTGCTTACTTACTTCTTACTTACTTACTTACTTACTTACTTACTTACTTACTTACTTACTTACTTACTTACTTATATACATACATCACCTAGGTGTGCCCTGACGCGATGTCCACCTCGTTCTGCGTTGCCACCTGCCCCGTTGGGACCTGGCAAAGCGGCTGCGCGGAGGTTTCCTGCTTTCCCTGCACCACAGCCCCTGAAGGCGCGATCTACACCACTGCCGCGCCAGGCATGGGGGTCGACAACTGCTCCTGGGTCTGCCCGCCAGATACCTTCCTAGCAGAATCCTCCAGCTACAGCTTGGCAGCGATCTCTTGCCAGCCCTGCGAGCAATTATCCTGTCCTGCGGGGTCTTTCCGCTTGGGCTGCGAGAGCTGTCAGCCCTGCAGCGAAGGCAAGCCCGAGGCAGCTAGCTGGACCGGGCCGTGCACGTGGTCCTGCCCCATTGGGTCCTACGCAGACCCCGCCGGCCGCGACTGCTTGCCCTGCCGGCCCACTTGTGCCCTGGGCAGGTACCTGGCGGGCTGTGGAGACAGCAGTCCCGGCCTGTGCCGCGCCTGCAGCAATAAGCCCGACTTTTCTACCTACGTCGGCCCAGGCGGGTATGTATATATTTTCATGTATATATTTAAATGTATGTATGTATATGAATATGTACATGTCTGTATGTATGTGCCTCCTCCTCGTCCAGCAGCGCCTGCATATACATGCATATACATACATACATTCATACATACATAGATACACACATACATGCATGCAGGCTGGCCAACGACTGCAGCTGGGAGTGTCTGCCGCTCTACTACCGCCAAGGCAGCAGCAGCCTCGATGCAGCTGCAAGCAGTGATGTCTGTGTGGCCTGCCAGCACTGCAAGGTGGGCGAATGGCGCGAGGGCTGCGGTGGGGCCGCTGGCGGGGTCTGCAGGTATTATTGTCCCACTATTGCCTTTTTCGAACCCGTCGTTGCCTCACCATTGCCCTACTATTGCCTTTTTCGATCCTTCGTTGCCTCATTATTGCCTTTTTGTCCGCAGAGCGTGCACGGACCTGCCGGACTATGGCGTCTTCACCAGCCACGGCGGCTTCACCGATGACTGCGACTGGACTTGCGAGGCACCCTACTACCGCGTCAATGAGCAGGCCTTGTCCTGTAAAGCCTGCAACCCCGAGCTGTGTGAGGTGGGACAATGGCTGAGCGGCTGCCAAGGCGCGAACCCTGGAGTCTGCACGCCTTGCGTCAACAAACCCAGCGCGTCACATTTTATCTCACACGGCGGCTTGACGGGGAATTGTGAATTCGAATGTAATAAGGGGTTTTACTGGAGCGAGAGGGAGGGGGCGTGTCTGCATTGTGCAACTGACTGCGCTAGCGGCCAGTTCAGATTAGGCTGCGGTGGAGGCAGCCAGGGCAGCTGTGTGGAGTGCAGTAATTTGCCACAGGACGCGTTCTGGACCAACGACGGAGGTTTGGAGGACTCATGCCAATGGGCCTGTCTGCGGGGCCTCTACCGCGACCCTGTTCTCCCTATGTGTCTGCCTTGTATCTCATGCAACCGTGGGCAATACCGTACTGGCTGCGGGGGCACCGACGCGGGCCAGTGTCGGGCCTGCACCAACGCACCTCCCAATGCAGTCCACAACGTTGCTGACAACTGCGGCTGGACATGCGTGGCTGCCTTCTACCAGGTGAACAACACGTGTCAAGCTTGCCCCACCGACTGCCCCGTCGGCCAGTATCGCTTCGACTGCGGACAGGAGTACCACGGGTCGTGTGTGGCATGCACGGGCCGTCCTGTTGGCTCCATCTTCACCACAGGAGGAGGTCTGACTGACAGCTGTGCGTGGACATGTCTGGCGCAACACTACCTGGTGGGGGTTGGGGATAACCAGGAATGTCTGCCATGCCAACGATGCGAGGTCGGGCAGTATCGTGTGGGCTGCGGGCAGAACACAGGCTCTGGAACCTGCAGAGCATGTACTCTATCAGTGCAGAACGCACGCTTTACCACTGACGGTGGATTTGAGGACAATTGCGAATGGGCATGTGCGGATAATTTCTATCTCTCCTCCTCGAGCCAAGGCGGTCAGCAGTGTATAGCTTGCAATCGGAGCGTCTGTGCGGTTGGGGAGTACCTGATGGTACATTATTAATTACTATGTGCAAAGTTTATGTCTTTATCGATGTGTATATGTATGTGTAAGTTATGTATGTAAGTTATGTATGTATATAGGTATCTATAATTAAATATGTGTATGTTATGGCATGTAGGATTGTGGTGGTGCAAGCGCTGGCCGCTGTGTGCCCTGCACAAACAAGCCAGCAGCAGCCCGCTACACGTCTAACGGAGGGCTAAGCAATGCTTGTGCTTTCGCCTGCAACGAGCGGTTCTTCTTGGACGCTGGGCAGGGCACCTGTGTTCAGTGCGAGACAGACTGTCCGGTGGGCCAGTATCGTGTGGGCTGCGGTGGCGCCGACGCGGGAAGGTGCACTCCCTGCAGCAATCTTCCTGTGGAAGCATATTGGACTAGCGATGGCGGATTGTCTGACACCTGTCTGTGGTCCTGCAACGCGGGCTCCTGGAAAGCGGACGAGGACTGCGTTACGTGCGCCAGCTGCCCTGTAGGCTCGTGGCGAGATAACTGTGGAGGTGAAAACCCAGGCTTGTGCAAGCCTTGTCAGAACGCAGTACAGAACAGCCGTTACACCACCGGTGGGTCCACGGTGCCTAATAGCTGCCAGTGGGTCTGTGACCCGTACTTTTACTACCAGGTAAAACATGGAAAGAAGTCAATTATACGTACTATGTCACGAGCGCACGATTATCATAATAAGCAAAAAAAAGAAGAAAAACATTGACTGTAATTTCCGCTAAAATTCAGCGAAAATAAGTTGTAACTATGATTTCTGTCATGATGTGTTATGTGTGTGATAGAACGGCCGGTGCGCATCGTGCGCGCGCAGTTGCCGGGCCGGCACGTTTTTGACGGGCTGCAATCATGACTCAATGGGCGAGTGTGTGCCGTGTCTGAACCTGCCTCGCCATGCACACTACCTGCCAGACACCACGGGTCAATCTGTGGACAATGGAAACTGCCCGTTCGAGTGCGATGCGGGCTTCTACGGCCGGCGCTGTGAGAGCTGTGAGCGCGGGACCTTCTGCAACGGGGCAGGACAGTGCTTCGTCAGCAACGAGGTATCTACCTACCTACCTACCTACCTACCTACCTACCAACCTACCTACCTACCAACCTACCTACCTACCTGTCTACCTACCTGTCTACTTACCTACCTACCTACCTATCTACCTATCTACCTATCTATCTACATGTGTGTGTATTGTAGGGGCCTGTCTTCTGCGAGTGCGAGACGGGCTTCTCGGGTGACACGTGTCAGACGTGCAGCGTGGCCGCTCTCTGCAGCAACCACGCCGGCTCATGCAGCAAGAACGCTAACGGGGCCACCGTCTGCGTCACCGACGGGCAGGTGAAACCTATATATTTAGCTGCATCTGTATTCTATATCTGTATTCTATATCTACATCTATATCTATATCTACATCTACATATATATCCATATCCATACCTATATTCATATCTACATCTACAGCTACATCCATATCTACATCTGCAGGTGAAATGCGAGCGGGGCTACTACGGTGAGCGGTGTCAGTACTGCGACGCCAACATCCTATGCAACGGGCAAGGCACTTGCCGCAACTCGGATGGGCGGTGCACCTGTCGCCAGGGATTTACGGGCACAGATTGCTTCCAGTGTGCAGAGGGCTATTTTCCAGCCAACGGTAATTTTTTATTGCCTTTCTGTCCCATCCACTGCCTGACCATTGCCTTTTCTCCCAGCCACTGCTTTACTAATGCCTTTTCTGTCCCACCCACTGCCTCACCATATGCTTTTCTGTTCCATCTACTGCCTCACTTGGTCCATGTTCTGAACAGGGAACAACAAGTGCAGTAAGTTCTGCAACCCCGCCCAGAACTGCAAAGGTAATAATACTGCATCACGTGAAAATATCATGATACATACTTTACAGACCTATATACCTACAGGCCTACATAGACTCAAACATACATAATAAATACATACATGCACACAGGACGTGCTGAGTGCAACCCACAAGGCAACTGCGGACAATGTCAGCAAGGCTGGACAGGCAACGACTGCAGCATAGCGCAGACCTTCGCCTTCAGCAACACCGTGGTGTGCCCGCTCTACGCGCCCTTGCCCGTGGAGTTCTGGTGGGAATCGCGCACATGCGTGGGCGAGTGCTCCCAATGCACGACCCTTGCTTCCTGGAAGGCGGCCACCGCGCCGCCTCCCACCTGCCTTTACAGAACCAACAAGTACTATCTATCTATCTATCTATCTATCTATCTATTTATCTATCTATCTATCTATCTATCTATTTATCTATCTATCTATCTATCTATCCATCTATCCATCTATCTATCTATCTATCCATCCATCCATCTATCTATCTATCTATCTATCTATCCATCCATCTATCTATCTATCTATCTATCTATCTATCTATTTATCTATCTATCTATCTATCTATCTATCACAGGGAATACAAGTTCCTCAAAGGTAACGACTGCTGGGATGGTGACAGCGTCTGCTACGGAGATACAAGGAAGGGAGTCAAATGCAAGGCCACGCCCAATGTGGTACAGGGGGCCACCTGCCCAGATAATCGGATGCCTTTGGCAAAGTAAGCACCAAAATCCTACTTGCGCTATTATCCATCGCCTTACTATTGCCTTTCTGTCCCATCTACTGCCTCACTATTGCCTTTCTGTCCCACTTACTGCCTCACGACTGCCTTTCTGCCCCTTCTACTGCCTGACCATGGCCTTAATCGCGCCATCTACTGCCTCACTTTTATACTTATGTTCTCTCCACAGGTTCCTTGCCCCCACGCTGTATGATTGGGAATGCTTCTCCTGTACTGCTATTGTCTCACTATTGCCTCACTGTTGCCCCACTATTGCCTATTGCCTCACTATTGCCTCACTATTGCCTCAGTATTGCCCCACTATTGCATATTGTCTCACTACTGCCTCACTACTGCCTCACTACTGCCTCACTTTTTCTCATACTCTCTTCCGCAGGTTCTTTGCCGCCACGCGGTGTGATGGGGAATGCTCCTCCTGCACCACTGAGGTTGGCTATCTCCATCTATCTATCTATCTATATATCTATATATCTATATATCTATCTATCTATCTATCTATCTATCTATCTATATCTATCTATCTATCTCTCTATCTATCTCTCTATCTATCTCTCTATCTATCTCTCTATCTATCTATCTATTCATCTATCTATTCATCTATCTATTCATCTATCTATCTTATCTATCTATAGGAAGGATTTGCCACTGAGGCGCCTATCTGTTACTTCTGGACACGTAAATACTACAAATTTCTTGAAGGTACGCCATGTATGTACGTTACGTATTTTATGTGTTTCATCTATGTTATCTATGTTGCGTATGTTATGTATGTTACATGTGTTATACTATGTTATTAATGTTGTGTATGTTATGTGTATTATGTACAGGAACAAATTGCTGGGACGGTCCCAACGCATGCATAGCCAACCGCATCCTCTATGTCGCATGCCCGCAGCCGGGTAGCTGACCAGACGTATTCAAGCTCAAACTTCAGCTCTTTAGCTAGCTATTATCATCATTCATAATATCGCTGACGACGTTCTAATCGCAAAACCACTCAACTTTGAATTCATTTTTCTCACTCAATATTTATTATATACCCAAATTGCTGAGCGCATCATGTGAAAGAGCTTATCATGAGTTTTCAAACGATCGTTTCAGAAGTGTCGTAGCACTTTGATTGATGGGGAACGATAAGATCACAGTATGAGGATTTCGCCAATTGACCGTACGAAGTCGGCAGAAAAAGCAAAGTGGACACATGACAATATCGTCTAACCTCCGCTCACCTCAGAAACACTTTTGATATTTATAGTTACTAATCAGTATATACGTGCAGCAGTTGGAATGACATCCAATCTTGTACTTAGAATAACATTATGGAATTGCGCCAAAGCAACTTTGACTTTTTTGGTAGCCACCAATGGTACATGTCGGCATGAAAGTATAACCATAATAACGTATCCTAATCATACCATAGTCTAATTTTCTTTGAGATCACATTTATTAACTTTCATCAACACCACCCCACCTGATATTTGCACTTCAAACAGAAATGTTGACAAAAAAGAACGAGTTTACTTGCCGCCTTATTAAAGCTGAGTCGTCACTGTCAGTAGGGGAGGGCATTGTACGGAATACCGGTAGTATTTACTACTGTAGGCATCACCCCCCGGATAGCCGGTAAAAAGTACCTTTTCCTGGTGACAGGTGCACCAGCTTGTTTTTCAGTAGTATTTGTCCGGATTGGACCTGATGCCATTTTATTCCTGGTCTGTTGCCGTTTTCCTTTTTGGCTTCACTGAGCTAATATAACGAGACATCATTCTCATCTTTTGAGGACTGTGTTTGGTTGTATTACCGACTTTTTACGAGCTATCGTTGGGGGCATTACATTTGGAGTCCACATCACTAGGGCCCAGTGATTTCTTTCTGCTTTGCCACACAGGCAACAGAGTGAATTTTCACTAACCTGTCTCACACGGGGACGTCAGACGAAAACAAATACTCCAACACAGCTCCCTCATAACTCTTTCACAAAACAAATAATTTGATTGGTCTCAAGCAGGTGTCTCGTACCCTCTAGCCCAATCCATATCTGTGTGCTCACAAAGAGACATCAGATACAAACTCTCTTTCGTTCTTGCTGTTCTCACACAGAGACCAAGAAGAAGGAGGTGGACAGAAGAGTGAAGGAACACACACAAAACACAAACAAGCATAGGGACAGGAGCACAACACTCTACCCTTCTAGTTTGTGCATTTATCTGCATTATCTCACACATACGTCAGAGTATTTTTGCAACTCTCTGATCGTTTTCTAAAGGCAGGACCCTGAGAACCTATCCGACCGACTGTCGACTTCTCAAGGAGAGCTTTCTAGCTTCTCTATTACTATCTGTGTGTAGGTCCAAGTGCCTCATACTAGATACAATATAGAAAAGGAGGAGAAAGTAATCTGAGTAAGGAGAACAAGAAATCGGAGAAAGTCTCAAAGACTATTTTTCTCAAACAAAAACAAACATACAAACAGTGTTTCATAGAGGACAGGGAATCTCATTCTACCCTCTCTATTAGTTTCTCTCTTCACTAGTCAGTCGACTGAAGGAGGAACAGAACACAAACGAACAAAAACCAAACATAGGAGCTGACACTGTCCTCCTGTCAACTACTACTACGACATCATGTCGACAGAGACCGCCGAAGTGAGTGAATTCTCGGAGACAGAACAAAGAAGAGAAGAAGAAGAAGCAGGAGGAGGAGGAGGAAGAGGACTGAATGAAGGAGGAGGAGGAGGAGGAGATGAAGGAGGAGGAGGAGGAGATGAAGGAGTAGGAGGAGTAGAAGAGGGCTGGGATGATGAAGGAAGATATGGAGGAGACGAAGATGAAGGAGGATTTGAACAAGAAGAGACGGGAGGAGGAGGAGCATATGGTAATCCCTTACCACCTGCCTACACGGGAGGAGGAGGACGAAAAATCATCGACTTGATTCATAGTGATGGAGAGGAGATCACAGTGGAGGAACAACAGTGGGTGCAAGACCACTATGACCTCACTAAAGAAGAGTTTGATAACAAGATGGGGGGAGAGAAGGATACCTATGTGTGGATCCCTCAGGATCAAAGAAGAGAGAAAAGTCGTGCTAAAAAGGATGTCTATATCCTATTATCAAACACAGCACAGCTCCTCGGCAAACTGGTCTCTGATCCAGAAAAGAGAAAGAAGATACAGCATATCAAGTTTGGGGACACACACACCCACCTTGAATTACTCGATGCTATCTTTGGGGTGTACACTCAAACCCTGATTTGGGAACGTACATACGGCCCACGATGTGAGGGTTACCTCCAGTACACAAACCCAAGAGTAACGGCCAGATTCCTCGCGACTGGTCAGGAGGCAGTCGATGTAACAAAAATGAAGACCAATCTGGGTTCGAAAAACTCGAGTGGCATATTTCATTCTTTACGATGGAAATGAAGGCCTTGGAGGAGGGGAAGGCAGAGATGGAAAAAAGCATTAAGGCAGCAGGAGAAACTCATCCTGTGATTGATGAGTTAGAGAAGACCGACAGAGTTCTGACCAAGATCAGACTGTTGATGGGTGCGTTACTGCATAAGGAGGCATGGAAGAGATGGATTCCTACCAAGGATCACTCTGTCCTTAAATCACTTAGTAACGCACCACCGGTCGCCAATAAAGCAGGTGTTGACCAATATGTGGAGAAATATAATTTTCTCAGATCTGCTTCTGAATTGGTGGCCTTTATCACTCATGCTCAAAAGCTGGTGATATCTGAGAAGAAGAAGGCGAAAGAGAATGAGGAGTTCGAGAAGACGATGAGACTGGAGAGAATGAAAGCAAAAGTGAGTGGTGCAAAGGCACACCCTCCGACATATTTGACCCCACCAGCTCCTGCCCCACCAGCCCCTGCACCCCGGGCTCAACTACGGTGGTGGTCACAAACACGGATAAGAAGGACAGACAAAATATCATAAATGCCTTCAAGGGGAAGAAAGGAGGAGTGGCAAGTCTCATGCTATATGCCAAGACGAGCTCAGACAAAGACTCTGATGCTTCGCTTTTGAGCAAGCTCATAGAGATCAATGCCTGCATGAAGGCTTTTCCTTGCGACGAAACGCAGGAATACGAGGCCCTTGTTACTGTTTTTGACCAATCTCTAGTCTCGGAGGGATTTGATCTGACACAGCACAAGTTTTTGAGAAAGAAGGAGGAGATTAAGAGAAACAATGCAACAGGCCTAGACGCTCAGTGTGAACTGGCGGTGGCCACACTCATTTCATATTTTCAATCTCATGGATACCAGCATCTCTGCACTGGTACTCTCATAGGATTTGAAATCTTTGAGACAGTGGCGATGAGTTTGAGGAGTGCTGTTGGCTTGGCGGCGACCCTTACGTAGGTAGTTTCCTCCTATGTGCTATTCTATGGCCGCAAGTCGATCATCCTCTATTTCTTCTCGGCGTTACACACAGTTAACCCGAGTAAGCTTACTCAGCTCATACAACAATGCTCGACGTTTAGCTCAGTGAAGTCCAAGAACTTCCTCGAGACACACGTGTTCGAAAATACGGTTCAAAGCGTTGCTCCGTCAGCACTGTTTCAAGAAGTGATGAGTGCATGCTCAAACATGGACTCGCTCACGGAGGCATATACGGCACAGGCAGGCGGTGTACCTGTTGGCGCACAAGCCACGTACACAAACAGAGTTGCCGGTTGGAAGAGACAGAGAGAGCCAGACCTGAAGACCGCATGTTGGAGGTGGTTCGCGGGCTTGCAGTGTAAGGCACAGATGGAGAACAGAGACTGCTCTTTCAATCATGATAGGCAGAACCCAACAGCAAGGGCAAATTTTCTGAGCAGGACGGAAGGCAAGGAACCGGGCCTTTTCAACATGCTTCAGATTGCCGCTGCGAACGAAGGTTGGTACGCCAATATGTGTGATGATGAGGAGTTACGACAGGCGATCATTGCCTATGTGGAGAGGATGAAGGAGAAGAAGGAGGAAAGGGAGAGACAAAAGAACCTAAAGGCCTCTCAAAGAGGACGAGGAGGAGGAGCAGGAGCAGGAGGACGAGGAGGAGGAGGAGGAGGAGGAGGAACTTGGAGAGGAGCCTCGAGGTGGCAGGGAACCCCTCAGAGAGGAAGAGGAGGAGGTCGGGGATATACCCCTTATGGAGGGAGAGCTGTTCGAGCTCCAGCTCCCCCACCCAGAGGAGGAGGAGGCTCATGGGCAAGCTCCAACCCGAATTTCGGTCGAGCTCAGGCCTACAACACTGCCTCGGAGACCGATACGTCATCCCACCCGGACACTACTCAAGGTAATCGTTTCGAGGTGGTGGAATGACTGGAGGGGGAAGAAAAGAGGAAGGAGAAGACTGTGAAGTTTAACTCTAAAGTCACAGTGCTTTCTAATGCTGTTGTGCAGAATGGGCCAACGCTTCCTCAATCTGAATACAAAGTTGTGGGTACACAGAGACTGCAGCCCCAAGGTAGTCTCATACCCGTTCATACATCACGGTTACCAATGATAACTGATGCAAATAGGAAGGCGAGACTTGCGATGGAGGCGAGGAGGCCAATGGCAGACGTATCGCCTCGGCCAAGTAAACAACCACGAACAGACTCAATGTCTACGATCGCGGCGGGTGGCGAGCAAAAAGACAATGTGTGTACTCAAGTACCACAAGACAATGTCGCTCACATAGTAAACGCACCAGTACCGCAGAATAATAAAAATGTTAATGAGGTGAAGCAGGAGGAGAAGAAGGAGGAGTTGAAAAACTTAGGGACAAGACTCCAAAATTTGGAACGTAAAGTTCTTGTTCTCGCAGCCAATATACACAGGCCCGATGCTCTGTGTTATACGGAACTTTATTGTGAAACATTGAAGACAATATTAAAAGTTGGTAATGATACGATGGCGAATATTAATATTGTCGGCCGGAAGTTTTTTAATCGATACCGGGACTGGGTGGACGGAAATATGAAAAATTCGACTGGCACTCTGAAGGGAGTGGGTAGCCGGACGGTCATCACGGGAATCATCACACTGACCTTTAAATTAAAATCCGCACGAGTATACCGCATGGACCTTTATGTCGTCCCCGGTTACCACGGGTCAATATTACTATCGTATGACCAATTGGCTACGATGGGGGCTGTGATTGATTGCGCCGCACGGCGAGTGATATATGGAGTAAAAAGAGGAGAAAAGAACGATATTGATCCCTTCAACGCTACTGACTCTTATGAGGCTTATGAGCTGAGTCTAGCGACGAGTCACAAAAAGATGGCCATCGCACATGAGGCACTTGAGGTGTACGTTCACCCCCATGTCGTAAGACCGGATGAGCTGTCCTGGACCGACAATTGGGAATCCCAAGTGTGCACTGTCACAGTTCCGACATGCCATTGGCCCGAAGAGTCTATTGATGACTTAATCGAGAAGCGAAAGGAGGAGATTATATGTGCCGCACAAAGAAGCCCGTCGTTGGCGAGATTCGCGGAAGGAGTAGGAGCAGATGTCCATATTACTAACGGATACTGTTTCCATGCGAAAGTAGGAGAAGAAAAAAGGGAGGCGTTTGTACCAAGGAGAACGGGGCGAATCCCGGATACTCCACCAGAAACTATTAAAAGTTTTATTACTGATTTCTGGGGTGAGGAGCCGACGTGGCCGCGTTCACTAACTGAAGTGAAGAAATGCTTACGGACTTTATTCGAAAATAATAAGCCGTATACTATTATCCTGCCATATAATGAGAAGGCGATATGGGCGCAGGAAATAAGGGACCGGCTTATTGATCATCCTATACCGGTACCCTCTCGCAAGCAACAGCTAGTGGTGGCTTGTCGTATGGGAACTCGTGAGCAGAGCAGTGCATACAAGCGGAAGCTCAGAGACCTCGACAAGTTGACATTGATACCGCAAGCATTCACATGTTTTGATGGTTTTTACACCCGTAAAGCTCCTTTGCAATACGCGAGACTCATTGACATGCTGGTGGAGCTCGGTAAAGATGATGAGCCGGACACGGTAACGTATGAAAAGACGGGCCTAGATGATGTCTCGGAAGAGGACTTAGGCTTGGAGGAGGACAGAGAACCCCTCAAGCAGCATAAGCAGATGTCTGATGAAGATTTTCAAGAGGCGGCGCGGAAAATATTGGAAGAAGGAGTAGGCACGGAGAAGGAGAAGGAGCTTTTAAAAGCCAAATTAGAGGCGAACAAGGAAATTTTTGACCCTCCACATGCAGGTGGTGTCAAGCCTGAAGATTTCACTGCGGTTATTTACAAAATACCGGGTGCGGAGCCGTCACCGGCACCACGAAGGGCGAATTTGAGTATACATGAGGCGAAGATAGCGGAGGAGCTAGCAAGACAGCTGCTCAATGAGGACTTTATTGAGAGATCAACATCTCGAATAGTCTCACAACCGAGAATAGTGCCGAAGCCAGGAGGAGAATGGCGCCTGACAGTTAACTATGCTTGTGTTAACAAGGTGCTGGAGGAAGAGAGAAATCCTCTCCCGACATTAGAAGAAGGAAGGAGAGTACTGCAGAATGCAAAATTCTATTCGGTCATTGACCTTAAGAATGGCTTCTGGCAGATACCACTGGAGGAAAAGTCCAGATGGCTGACGGCGTTTGTGGTGGGTATGGAAATATACCAATGGAAAGTGCTTCCGATGGGCCTCAAGCAAGCCCCAGGACTTTTCCAGAAGGCGATGCAGAAGATGTTGAGCAGTCAGTACGATGATTTGTCTGACGGATGCTTTATGAGAAGGCGGGGACAGAAGGCGGGAGAATATGCATTTTGCTATATCGATGACATTATCGTATACTCTAACACAATGGAGGAGCATATCGATCATTTGTCCAATATATTCAGGCGCATCGGAGCTTTTGGCCTGAAGTGCAATCTAAAGAAGTGTCAACTTGCCAAGACGAGTGTGACATACTTAGGGTACGAGATCTCCCATAATCGAGTCTCGATATCCAAAGAGAAGAGGGAGGAGATTATGAATCGACCGATACCAAAGAACCGCACTGAATTGCACTCATTCCTTGCGATGGCGCAATACTATAGCCAGTTTATACCCGATTGGGGTGCAACACGGGCTAAAGTGGAGAAAATGATAGATTTTGGAGACTTTGAGAAGTGGGACGAAGAGGCTTTGCAAGCGTTTCATGCGCTCAAAGATCTCATTTACAAAGACCCGAAAGACGGAGGACTGGTGTTAACGATGCCCGACTTTACGAAACAATTCGTAGTCGATGCAGACGCATCTAAGTTTGCGATTGGGGCTGTATTACAACAAGAGGATGAGGAGAAGAAATTACGCCCAATCATGTTTATTAGTAGGAAGTTGTGTGTGGCGGAGAGAAACTATTGCACAAGGCAAAGAGAGGCGTTAGCGGTGGTGTGGGCCCTCAAGAGGCTCAGAGAGTATTTGTGGGGAGGACCTCAATTTACTGTCAGAACTGATCATCATAACCTGTTATGGTTGATGAATCATGAACAGACTGGACGGCTGGTGCGGTGGCAAGCGTTCTTGTCTTGTTTCGATTTTACAATGGTCCATCTACCGGGAAAGCGAAATGTGGTCGCTGATAGCCTCTCTAGGCTAGAGTTTAACTCAGAAGTATCGGCGTTGGTGTCCACGGTGAAGATGGAAGACTTGTCCACTGACAAGGTGTATGAGGTCAGCCACATTGAGGCGATGGAGATGGCGAGTGGAGTCCGATATGACCGCACAGGTCTACGGTACAGTCCACAAGGCCCGGATCACGGGATATGTTGTGAGCTACATACCCAGGAGGACGCTGAGTGGTCCTATGAGGTATATGAGAATGCGAAGGCGAACATAAGAGAGGAAGAGGAGACGCAGGATGTTTATGCGGAGCCTCCTCAAGAGCGGAGAAGTGACCTAGACGATGACCCGGAAAGAATCGGGATACGGCTAGAAGATGGTACTATCCATATAGCCTCGCCTACCGCATGGAGGCAACAACAGGCTCAAGATCCGGAGTTTAAGGAACTCATACAGTTATATCAGAACCCGGATGAGCTGAAGATGACGAAAGCGATCAAAGATCAGATGAAGGAGATGGGATGGAGAGATGGTCGACTGTGATACAAGGGCCTTCACGGTCGCTATGCGTCACAGCCAGACAAATGGACCCTTTGGGTACCGGAGAGTCTGAGACGATTTATATTTGTCGCAGCCCACAATTGCCCACTTTTGGCGCATCCGGGTCGACAACGAACTCACATGTTCGTAGCGAGGCGATTCTGGTGGAAGAAGATGAAGGAGGAGATAGATCAGGCGGTGGATGCATGCATCCCGTGCAAGATAAACAAAACACCACTGAAGGCAAATTTCGGCCTGATTGGTGAATTTCCTCTTCATGCGGGGATGTTTGAGTTTATACACATTGATCATGTGGGACCTTTCCCAGAATCGAAGGATGGTTACAAATACCTCCTCACGGCTATTGACAGAGCCACCAACTATGTGTGGATCATCCCTGTCAAAGACGTTACCGGCAAGACGACGGCCGAGGCGCTGATCGATAGGATCATCTCACAGATCGGAGTACCAAGAAAGATATGTTCTGATCGAGGCTCGGACTTTAATAACGAGGTCATCGACAAACTATTTAAGTATTACGGGATGAAATGGCAATATGTTACAGACAAATACGGGAAAAATATTATATCATTCAGGCTCACGGGTATAGGCATACATAATATCATGTGACTTTACGGTGTGATGGGGGAAATATATCAGACTGACATATCGGGCATAGCGGACATATCGGGAAATGAATGACAAACATGTCTTATGCCTGATAGGCTCAGGGGGGAAACTGGGAAGCGGCCTGATACAAGACTTTATTCTTTTTCTTTCCGCTCTGTGACGAGCGATGATATGGAACTTTCTATATTCTTCTGATAACAGCGGTCAAAGGGTATATACGGGTTGGGTTGCGGGAATAATACATATTGACTAATCCAGTTTAGATAGAGAGGGGTAGAATAGCGGGGGGAGGAAGACAGGGGATAACTAATAGGGATAGTCAATAGGATGGATAGGATAGCCGGGGGGGGGGGGGAGGGGGGTGGATGATATAGTCAGAGGATAGGATAGTGAGAGGGGAGGGGGCGCGGGGCAGAGATGAGAAAGATAAAGAAGAAAGATGAAGAAGAAAGATGATGAAAAAAAAAAAAGAGAAAAGGTGCAACGGGCAAGCGGCAACTCTGACACTCGGGTGAGGGGGGGCACCAGAGTGCAAACATCTTTCAGAGGGGGCTGCGAAGGGATCAAAAGGGGACATGGACCTTTTGGGGGGAGAAGGGATGGAGTGATGAATAGATGAGGGGGTGCATATCCTTCGTGTTATTAGCACTCAGGTTCGTTTCAAGCATGGCGTTTCAGTGCCGGAGGGGCCTTGGTGGGGGTAGCAAAGGTCCGGGGGAGCCTTCCCTTGCCTACGTTACCTCTGGGCTGGGCGACCGGGACTACAGCGCACCGAGAGGGCATTATGAGGCTATTAAAAGCCAGAAGTATCAGTTCGAGGTACAGTGGGATTCGGCATGACCGAGACGGGGGCGGCTTTAACAAGTGGGATTTGGCGTGACCGAGACGGGGGCGGCTTCAACAAGTGGGATTCGGCGTGAGCGAGACGGGGGCGGCTTCAACAAGCGGGATTCGGCGTGACCGAGACGGGGGCGGCTTCAACAAGTGGGATTCGGCGTGAACGAGACGGGGGCGGCTTCAACAAGCGGGATTCGGCGTGACCGAGACGGGGGCGGCTTCAACAAGTGGGATTCGGCGTGAACGAGACGGGGGCGGCTTCAACAAGCGGGATTCGGCGTGACCGAGACGGGGGCGGCTTCAACAAGTGGGATTCGGCGTGAACGAGACGGGGGCGGCTTCAACAAGTGGTATTCGGCGTGACCGAGACGGGGGCGGCTTCGACGAGCGGGATCATCTCGGCGTGACAGAGACGGGGGCGGTTCCAACATGTTGGATGCGGCGGGACCCAGATGGCGGCTGCGTCCGAGCACGAGGAGCGGCAACAACATATGGATATCGATCGAACGATGGCACGGCGGGGGAAGCATTGGATCGGCGGATTCAACTGAGTCGCGGAAGCGGGAAGGGAAGACTCGCCCAGGATAGTATAGATCGACACTAGGTCGGGGGGACATTGAGTGACTAGGGGCCGGTTACAAGGAATGGAGGATAAAGGGCAAGTTGTGATCTCAACGGAGGGGGGGTGCATTTTCAGTCGTGAGGTGGCGGAAACAGATTCAACAGGCGACGAAGGGCGTAACGGGAAATTAACCAAAATTTTACATAATTAAAGTGTTGGCGGTTGGCCCAACCTACAATTTTGTTTAAGTTGTTAATACGGGTACGGCGTCGACCGTCACTCAGGTTCGTATTTGCATTTTATCCCGAGGTTGGTCGGCGGCGTAAGTTTCGACTCCTCGCGCGCATACTGGCGAGCGCGCTCGGGGGGGAGAAGAGATTATGCCGGCCCACCCGGTATATAATGGCAATACTGATCGTTCCGGTCTGTCGATTAATCCTTGGTCTGGAGATTACGGAGTCCCTACTTTAGGTATTCCTCAGTCTTCATATCGTTAGTAACAGTTATCTGTTTATTAAATATCCTACTATCGTAACACTACTTAGTCACAAGTATTAGTGTCTGTGACTGAAATACATACAACTTACATCTGAATGCTTGGAAAATTCATGAATATTAATGAAAATTCAAAATCTTATTAATACAAATGTTTTACAATTAATTAGACTTAAAATGGTTTAATATTAATCATGCTTGTAGCATGAACGAAATGTAGCTACATCTTCATGCCTCCTCCTCCTCTTACTCCTCCTGTTCCTCCTCCTCCTCTTACTCCTGCTCCTCCTCCTACTATTACTACTACTATTACTACTACTACTACTGCTGCTGCTGCTAGTACTACTACTACTACCACTACTACTACTACTACTACTACTACTACCAACATCACCACCAACCACCCACCCCTATTACTGGTACTACTGTCTTGCTACTACTACTACTACTACTACTACTACTACTACTACTACTACTACTACTACCACTACTACCAACATCACCACCACCGACCACCACCACCCCTATTACTGGTACTACTGTCTTGCTACTACTACTACTACTACTACTACTACTATTACTATTACTATTACTACTACTATTACTACTACTACTACTACTACTACTACTACTACCACTACTACCACTACTACTACTAGCAGCAGCAGCAGCAGCAGTAGTAGTAGTAGTAGTAGTAGTAGTAGTAGTAGTAGTAGTAGTAGTAGTAGTAGTAGTAGTAGTAGTAGTAGTAGTAGTAGTAGTAGTAGTAAGTAGTAGTAGTATCTACAGTAGCAGTAGTAGTAGTAGTAGCAGTAGTAGTAGCAGTAGTAGTGGTAGTAGTAGTAGTAGTAGTAGTAGTAGTAGTAGTATCTACTACTACTACTACTTACTACTACTACTACTACTACTACTACTACTACTACTACTACTACTACTACTACTACTACTACTACTACTACTACTACTACTACTACTACTACTACTACTACTACTACTACTACCACTACTACTGCTACTACTACTGCTACTACTACTACTACTACCACTACTACTACTACTACTACTACTACTACTACTACCACTACAAACACCACTACCAACCAACAGCACCACCACCACCACCACCACTACTACCCAGAGCTGCCCTTGCCTAAAGAAAACACAAATTCAAAAGAAATCAGTGCAAACAGAAGCAAAAAGTGGCAAGAATTGAAACAAAACAATACAAATTTACCTTTTCCTCGAACCTCTTTTTGTCGGCACAGCGTTCCTCCACAGTATGGAGTTGCCTTTTCGACATGTCAGTCTAAGAGGAAGGAAGCAAGGGGGAAATAAATAAATAAAGACAGTGAACTGCTGCCATTGCGGAAACACGAAAGCAATAAAAAAAACAAGAGAATATGTCCAACAAGAACAAAGCAAAAGGACAAACTAGCTCAAGACATCATGTCACCAGATGGTCAAAAAAAGGGTGCAAAAGCCAAACTTCAACGAATTTTTTGGGGTGAGCGGTTGCAACACAGTGAACCATTGTGTTTTTCATCGTTGCCACAATGTTTCCTTTTGCTTTGTTGTTGTTGGCTTGTTTTTTATTGCTTTTGTGTTTGCCCAAGGGCAGCAGTTCACAGTAGTCTTTATTTATCTATTTTTCCCTTGCTTTCTTCCTCTTAGACTGACATGTCGAAAAGGCAACTCCATACTGTGGAGGGAGGTTGGAGGAAAAGGTAAATTGTATTGTTTTGTTTCAATTCTTCCCACTTTTTAATTCTGTTTGCACTGATTTCTTTTGAATTTGTGTTTCTTCTTTTGGCCAGGGCAGCTCTGGGTAGTAGTAGTAGTGGTGGTGGTGGTGCTGCTGCTGGTTGGCGGTGGTGGTGTTTGTAGTAGTAGTAGTAGTAGTAGTAGTAGTAGTAGTAGTAGTTACTAAGTAGTAGTAGTAGTAGTAGTAGTAGTAGTAGTAGTAGTAGTAGTAGTAGTAGTAGTAGTAGTAGTAGTGGTAGTATGTATACATACATACATACATACATACAAGTACTCATACATACATACATACATATGTACACACATACACACATGCATACATACATACATACATATCTATCTACATACATACATAAATGCATGAATACCATACGTACATAAATGCATACATACATATGCATACATACATACATACATACATACATACATATGTACATACATACATACATACATACATACATACATACATACGTACATACATACATACATACATACATACATACATATGTACATACACACATACATACAATACATACATACATACATACATATACTATCTTTGCATGCATATATATATATATATTTATGTATGTATGTATGTATGTATGTATGCATGCATGTATGTATGTATGTATGTATGTATGCATGCATGTATGTATGTATGTATGTATGTATCTATGTATGCATGCATGCATGCATGTATGTATGTATGTATGTATGTATGTATGTATGTATGTACGCACACATGCATGTATGCACGCATGTATGTATGTATGTATGTATGATGTATGTATGTATGTATGTACGTACGTATGTATGTACGTATGTATGTATGTATGTGTGTATGTATGCATGTATGTATGCATGTATGTATGTATGTATGTATGCATGTATGCATGCATATATGTATGAATGCATGCATGTATGTATGTATGTATGTATGTATGTATGCATTCCTAGTACTAGTAGTCGTAGTAGTAGTAGTAGTAGTAGTAGTAGTAGTAGTAGTAGTAGTAGTAGTAGTAGTAGTAGTAGTACTACCACTACTACTACTACTACTACTACTACTACTACTACTACTACTAGTAGTAGCAGTAGTAGTAGCAGTAGTAGTAGCAGTAGTAGCAGTAGTAGTAGCAGTAGTAGTAGCAGTAGTAGTAGTACTAGTAGTAGTAGTAGTAGTAGTAGTAGTAGTAGTAGTAGTAGTAGCAAGACAGTTGTACGAGTAATAGGAGTGGTGGTGGTTGGTGGTGGTGATGTTGGTGGTAGTAGTAGTAGTAGTAGTAGTAGTAGCAGCAGCAGCAGCAGCAGTAGTAGTAGTGGCAGTAGTAGTAGTAGTAGTAGTAGTAGTAGTAGTAGTAGTAGTAGTGGTAGTAGTAGTAGCAGTCGTAGTAGCAGTAGTGGTAGTAGTAGTAGTAGTAGTAGTAGTAGTAGTAGTAGTAGTAGTAGTAATAGTAGTAGTAATAGTAGTAGTAATAGTAGTAGTAGGAGGAGGAGGAGTAATAGTAGCAGTAATAGTAGTAGTAATAGTAGTAGTAGTAGTAGTAGGAGGAGGAGGAGTAAGAGGAGGAGGAGGAACAGGAGGAGTAAGAGGAGGAGGAGGCATGAAGATGTAGCTACATTTCGTTCATGCTACAAGATGATTAATATTAAAACATTTTAAGTCTAATTAATGTAAAACATTTGTATTAATAAGATTTTGAATTTTCATTAATATTCATGAATTTTCCAAGCATTCAGATGTACGTTGTATGTATTTCAGTCACTGACACTAATACTTGTGACTAAGCAGTAGCTGTTTTATGACTAGGCGCATAAACGTCATTTCTAAGCTTCCGCACCGGTTTTATGCTTCAAAAACATTATAAATATGCTGAAAAAGCTAGTATTAATATAATTTCATGCATACTTCAAGTAGGCCGCAGTGAGTATGTATAACGAATACAAGTGAGTGGCAAGTATTCTGAGTGTCACAGTGACTCAGACCGTCTAGTGTGAAACACTCTGAAATATAAGCTTCCGCACCGGTTTTATGCTTCAAAAACATTATAAATATGCTAAACAAACTCATATTAATACTACTATGATTTCATGCATACTTCAAGTAGGCAGTGAGTATGTATAACGAATCAGTACAAGTGAGTGGCAAGTAACTTAGTATTTTATTCTGAGTGTCACAGTGACTAGTGTAAAACACGGTCACTCACACTGAACTCTAAGCTTCCGCACCGGTTTTATGCTTCAAAACATTGTAATATGCTTCAAAATAATTTCATGCATAGTTCAAGTAGTCGGTGAGTATGTATAACGACTATAAGGGAGTGACTGCCACCAGTAACCAACTTGAAAATTTCTAGTCACATTTGAATTTGAATTTGAATTTGAAGTAATATCATTAGAATTTAATAACTTGATTAAATATAATTGCGTTGATTTTGATGTAAAACAACATTAAAACAAAGAAAAACCAAGCTCAGGCAAGCACTATCTAGCCAAGATATAGCTAACGGTCGAAAAACAGTTGTAACGGCTAGAAATTCAATTTTTAAAAAAACTTTTTTGTTTAAAATAGTTAAAATACATTAAAATCTTTCATAGCCATGCTACTCCTATTAATTTTCAAAATCTTTATACTTAGCTTGCATGTTAGCTTGCATTATATCCTGTCGTTTTTCGGAAATTTTCTGAGCAAAAAGAGGTGTCTAGAGAAAAAGCGGTGAGCGGGAATGTTTGATGATGCGCTTCCTGGGTAAAAAATGCTTTTTCTTGAGACGTTTTGGTTACAGGTGTGTGCAGACCGTCCGACTTGTAGGAGCAACGTTAGAGGGTTAATTACGTTTACCATTAGTAACCGCTTTTATCAGTGAAGTATTTTATTAGTATAGTCGAATGACAATAGTTCTAGTCAATAAGCGTAACGGACGTAACGAGTGTTATTGGCATTGCAGGAGAATCGGACAGTAACCATTGAGTGGCAGTTACAGTCATGACTGACTGCGGATTTTTACTATCATCTATTTGCGCTACTGCCTCTGAATTGTCAGTTCTGCTATTTCTACTTGCGGATTAAAGTGTCGATCGCCGGAGTATCGCTTCTCCTTACGGAGTCTTCCTGCAAACCGACGTGTGTAAAAGATACTAGTTAGGGCAGTGAGTGACCGGGTAATTACTAATAAAAGATACTAGTTAGGGCAGTGAGTGACAGGGTAATTACTAATCAACTGTTATGAGCCCGGATTTTCGGCACCATGCAAGTAATATGAGACAACTGATGTCGCACACACCAGTGTTTAGCGGAAACAAGAAAGATTTGCAAGGTTGTTATTATAATTATCAGATAGAGGAATACGCGTATGGTATTAATACCACTCTCGGAGATATGTTTCATGATGCTTTTAAACTTGAGACTCCACAAAACACATAGAGGACCGTGGCACCATAACTTGACTCTCAGAAGCAACCAATCATGAGACAAACGTAAATTTTGTACTCTATCTGCATATTTTCCCAAAAATTTCAAGTTCCCTTTGTCTTTTACCTGCCCCGCGAGAGAGCGTCCCTGACCCGAGACCAATTGTCCCGGGCCGGCCAGCAACCCACGCCCCCTCACTAAACAGACGGGGGCCAAAAATAACCGTGCCACTCTTTCCATAAAATCATGCCTCTGACCCCTCTGCATGTATCTGGCTAGTAAGCCCAATTACCCAAACAAAACACCCACATCCCATGAAACCCACCATTCCTCTTTTCTGAGCTGTGAGTTGTCAAACCTCCAAACCCCTGTCACAGTGTCACAGCAACCCAAGACCCGCTACAAAACAACTCACCATAAGTTAGCAGCCCCCCACTGCGGCCGCTCAAGAAACTTGAGCCATATGTTTTTTTAGGCATTTTAAGCGTTGGTAAAACGGAGGCAAAATAGGCGTAATGAGTTTTTAATATTTTTTAATAATTCTTTTTTTCTTAGAAAGATCACGATGCGATCGGGTTCCCACTGCTTTCAAATATCGAAAAAAATTTAAATTTAAATTTGAAATTCAAATTCAAATTTTGTGTTTTATTGATTGGAAAAAAGTTGATGGGCAAGGGTTGTCTATAATTCGCCATAATTTGGTCGGAACCCATATCAAGTATGAGCTTTCAGAATCTGAAGTCGGTTTGGAAAAAGATACAGTAGTTTAGGAGGAGATTTTTCCTGGTTTTTTTCCCTTTGACTCGAACAAATTAGACTTAAAAAAAGTTGTTCAATGTGGTTTTAACTACATTTCTTAGTTATGGGTTTATTTTATATGTTGGCAGGAGCTATCTTTGAAAACCTTACTGTTGTATGTCAAGATCCCTTAACAAACGAAAGCTTGTTTCCCAACTTTTTTGACACCATATTGACTGGAAAAAATGCAAAGAAATTCCCCGATTTTCGCGGTGTTTGGTCCTGGCCCGGCCAACCTAGGAAAAAGCTCAGAGGGAAGGGTTCCCTGAGTGCATCAGACATATCTTAGCACAAAGCATATCATAGCTATCTAAATATATACACAGCAACCTTGAGTGTTTTTCATCACTTGTACAAAATATTTCTTGATACTTTTATTTGTAGGCTACAAACCAGCTAAGAGAAAACCACTTATTGTTTCCTTGTCGAAACATTGAAATCTCAGATTTCGTAGCTTGGGTATTATTTCTTGCACAGGTGAATAGGTGAATTATTTTGTATTATCATAAAGTCTTTGTCCAACTTTATGTAATCTGTAAATGTCTGTGGAATACAAAAACTCAAAATCACAAAGCCAGCATTTTTCTGGTTTTGGGAACATATACATCTTAGTATTTATCAGTTTTAAGACTTTTAAGCAACGTTAAGTATTGGAATCATCTTTTATTATCATAAAGTAAACCTCCACCAAAGGATTTTTGTTTATTTTACCTAGAAGCTACAAACCAAAAAGTGGGTTTTCACAACTTCACCTGTCTGACCTACACATGCCTGTACATTTTTTCCTGGACCTTGCTCCTACAGTTTTTTTAGTGTAAGCATGTCTTACTGACATATACTTACGATAAATACAAAAATATTGAGAATGGGATGTGCCTCCTTCATTCCTGGAGGCATGCAAGTCCAAAATGTCGGAATGTCAAAAAAGTTTTGATCATTTTTCTTTTGGAGTTCGTGTGATTTTTCAACAAAAACTACGTAGATTTGAAGGTATAGTGTGTTTTATTAATAGGACTCCCCAAAACTATTTAGGAGCTGTAGGACTGTCAATTGTTTATTTATAGAAATAAATTTTTATTTGCTTGTTCAGCTGTCCTTAAGGGACTGTTTTCCGGCCGACTCTGTGTGTCTCAGAGATGTTGAAATTTTCTCAAAATTCGATCAAATTATTTATCGAGATGCCTTGTATAACTTTCGATAGTTCAAAAGCTAAGAAAATAACAAGCAAAAACAGATTCTTTAATCATAATCGTGGTTGCAAACCATTTTTTCACGGCCCGACCTGTCTTTTTGACAAAGTTTCCAAAATATTTTTCACAAGAAATGGTGACTTTTTTACAACTTGAAATGCTTCGTTTGTCAAAACTACTAAAAATAATTGCAGATTCTGAATCAGGGTGATCTGAAGAATTTAACTGTATATGTCTTATTATTTTAAGTTAAACCCGGCGGCCGGCATGCACTTAACTTTGTTGAGGGGGATATAAAATTACATATGACTGCCCCTACATATTAATATCTGCACACACCTGTAACCAAAAAGTTCTTAAGAAAAAACATATATATGCTGTGAGTTTGGATACAACCCCAAGGGATAAATACACAACGAACTCTTATTAAAAGTCTCTATGGCTGCAATAAGTCCTAACTCCAGAGAGTAGGTGAAATACCAGTAAATAGCTGAGAGGTCACTTCGTTTATTTACGTAGATTTCTACTTGTTTGCAGACTTTGGTTGCAAAGTGCGATCACGGTGAACGTAGATTGTGAGTTGGTACAATATCGTGTGACACTTGAAGATACAGGTGTAGCACTTGAAGGAGGGCTTCAAGTCCAAGTTGTGGGTTCAAGTGTCCGAGATTCGCTTTTCGAAAAAGTCTTTCACAGTCATGATGTAAAAAGCACGGATGTGAACGGCAAATATTATTTTCCGTTCTCTTGACTGCGTGTCCACACATTTACCGTAACGTGCGTGTTCACGGGAAATCGGGGGAAAGGGCAATAGAGTGGAAAAAAGGTAATAGAATGGTAAAAACTTTGACTTGATCGTTTGAAGTCATTCCTGAACGAAATCGAAAACTAGTTAGTGAAGTCGAAACGTCGTGCAGAGGACAATCTAACGACCCGGTCAAAAACAGTAAAATGTTAACGGTAGTGGTTTTGGCCGGTCGTTAAAGTGCTCAGCCTGATAGCTCCCCCCCCCCCCAGACCTAATGGTTGAGTAGAGTTGCGTACAGAATGAGTGTCAGTGACTTGTCTCAGAAAAAGGACAAGGAGAAAAGACAAAGATGAGTCTCTTTAAACCTAAGAGGAAGATGAAAAAGAAGTGCGTCGATGTGTAGCGCATTGTAGACGGAGATCAGCCGGGGCCGGATATCGGGATGCGGAAGCGGGACTGAGACAATTAAGGCGCAGTACTACAGCGATGCGTTGATATCGGGGAGCTGACGTCGAGCAGTAGGATTCAAGCTAGGTGGCCATGTATCGCACAGCCGAGATGAACCAAGTTTAATGCACCAATTATGCCATGCCGATATAGTCACTGAGGTGTTCAGGTTCGATAGAATGATCGATATCGTTGACCCGCAGGCATAAGAGGCGATCAAGGACTTACAGGGATACTCTGGTCGTGGCGTAGCTTGACTAGGGACGATGGCGGGCCAAGTGTGGGAAAAGCGCTGGGCTGTGGCGGGTGAAGCCGGTACGATGAGTAAAACCCACTTGAGAGTGTTGAGGTGGCTATTCCTTTGATGTTGCCTGCTTACTTTTCTGGAAGATGTGCAGTGGGAAGGATTCGCCGGTGATGAGAGGGCCTCGAAGACGTTCAAGAACGCTGGCGGGGAGTCGGCCTTTGTCTTTGTTGGTCTTGTGAGAGCGCCACTCGATGTGGCGATGAACGACTTGATCGTTGGTGGTGTCGAAGAGGAGGGGCTTCCAGATAGCTAAGGGTTTACCCCAGCGCTGGATAGTAGATTGGTCCTCCGTGTCTTCGTAGATGGGACGGAAGAGGGGGTTCTTGTCCGAGGTCGTACCGAGCTGGTGAACTACGAGGTCGTTTTCCTCGTTCTCTGGATCCTCATCCAAAACGATGCCAAGTTTAACCTGATCGCGGTCGATGAATGCAACGACTTCGCCGATGGTGTAGTTGTCTGAGTCGTCATCGTAATCGTCTACTGCGACCGTGTTGAGCGGGGCGACGCCATCAGTGGGTGCAGTATACGGGGCGAGGTGTGAGCGGTCGATGCGTTTCAATACCTTGTTGGTCTTGAGGTAACGCAGCTTGAAGCAGTTGCTCAACGATGGTGTAGGGGCCGTCAAACTGGAAAACGGAAGAGGCCGGAATGCCTTGTTTGGAAGGCTTGGGGGCGGTAGACGGAGGTTGTGTCGCCTACTTTCCATTCCTTGACAGCCTTGCGGCGGCCTTTGTTCTTTTGAGCGACGGACCGGGCGCGGGTAACGGTGGTGTACGCGCTGACGTAGGCTGTGACAGCGGTGCAGGCGCTGTTCAGGAGGGCGATCTGTTCGGTAGACTGTAGTGACAGTGTAGGTGAGGCGTCGAGCGCGGCGCTGGAGGCGGCAGCGCGGGCATTGACAATCTCCGGCGAATCGAAAAAGTCCAACGTGCAGCGGGGCTTGCGGGCGAGCATTCCTTCAAAGGCGGTAGTGCCGGTCGCTGTAGATACATAATGATAGGTGTTCTGAGCGAAGGAGAGAGAAGGGATGCTGCTGGGCCAGTTGGTCTTTTCTGTCTTGGGGAGAGACTGGATGGCCGTGCGGATGGCCTTGTGGCGGCATTCGACGTAGCCGAGTTGATGATGCGACTAGGGCGCGGTGGTGAGCCATTCGAGGCCGGCTACGCTGCAAAATCGTTTGGCCAACGTTCCAACGAAAGAACTATGATAGTCGGAGAAGATGCTTTCCGGAAAACCAAAGATGTAGGCCCACCGGTTGAGGATGAGCTCGACTGTTTCTTCCGCGGACGTGGAGATGCACTGATAAATTGGAGGAATCCCGAGAAAAGATCGACGATGGTCAGTATGTACGGAGAGGAGACGCCGGGGATGCCGATGTGGACATGGTCGAGACCAATGCCCTGTCCTTGATGTGTCCACGTGAGTGATGAGTAGCGTCCGTGGTTAAGGCTCAGGCGGGCGTGGACCAGTTGGCAAAAGTGGCTGTCGCGGAGGGCGGCAAGGACGTCAAGGTGCATGATATCCGTACCATCGGTGCGGAACCAGACGTAGCGCTCCTTAATGAAAGGGAGGAGCGTCGGCGCTTTGGCGTGGTTCTGCATGAGATGGGCGTAGTTGATAAGAGGGCGGCGCAGCTCTTCTGGGACGTAAACTTTCACGGAAGATTGATCGGGGTCAATGGTGACAGCAATGCCTTGTCGGAGGGTCAGTCGGCGGAGCCGGCGAAGACGGATATAACGTCGTCAGTCCAGAAAGGGGCCGTGAGATTGTCTTGTCGTTGCGCGTTGATGATCTGTTGGCGTATGACGCGCTGCGCGTGCGATGTGGCGACGAGGGATAGATGTAATGTTGCTCCATACCAAGTCCGTGGACGAGCCAGACGAGGTTGCCGTCGAGGAACAAGCTCTTGCGACACTGTTCGACGATCTTCTGTGGAAGGGTATCATCGGGGACGCAGTGGACCAAGTCCTGAGGCATGAGCAGTGCGAAAGGCTTGCGAAGAGCGAACATATCGCGGGCAACCATCGGGGAGCGTTCAGCAGAGGGAATGACGATGGCCAAGTCCCATGGGGCTTGAATGCTACGCAGAGTGGCCGCCGCGGAGGATCCGACAAGAGAGGGACTTGAGACGGGTATCCAGGGCCGCGTGCGTGCCTTCAACTGCTAACCAGAGGGTAGAGCCTGCTCGAGTTGCCAGAATGGTGGATAAGAGCTGGAGAGTCGCCTCGGCTTCGCCAATCAGAGTGGGCTGGCCGGGGGCGATGCAGGGGACACGTGACAGACCGTCGGGGAGTTGGTTTTGTTTACCGGGGAGATATTCGACTTTGAATCGAATCGTCTGAAGGTGCTCCAAGACCCAGTTGACAACCATGGGGCTGCGAGCGTGCCATAGCCACAAGAGGGGCCGGTGGTCGGTGACGATGATGAGTTCATGATCGCTGGCATCAATGTAGTAGCGGCATTGTTGAATACCGTAAATGACGCCGTAGGCTTCACAAACGTAGGTCGCCCATCGCGTCTGCGTGTCGGTGAGCTTCTGGGAGAAGTACTGAATAACCGGAGCGTTGCGCTCTGGGCCATTGTGAAGTGCGCCGCCAATGCCGATCTGGCTTGCATCCGTCCGGAGGTAGAGTCGTTGTGACGGCTCATACTTCACCAGAATGGGGAGCGTAGTGAGGACACGGCGGAGCTTCCTCATGCATTTCCGCTCATCTCGGGTCAGGTAAGGGGCACCGGATGACCGAGCGTGAGTGGATTTGAGAAGATTGGTCAAGGGTGCCACTAACCGGGAATAGTCAGGGATGTGGGCCTGGATGAAGTTGGTCATACCTAAGACTGAACGAACTTCAGAAACGTTGGATGGGTCACAGCTTGAGGATGGCGTCGACCTTGGAAGTATCCGCGGCGATACCTTTCTTGCTGCAGCGCTTGCCCAAGATGTTGAGTTCGCGATAAACTAAGCGTAGTTTCCGGGCCGAACCATGAAGGCCGGAGTCTCGCATAGCTTGAAAGATGCATCGGAGCTCGCGAAGATGGGTATCGAAGTCGTTGGAACCGTTTGTGACGTCGTCGAGGTAGGCCGAGGCGGATCTATTCCAAAAGTCCAAATGGTTGCAGGACTTGTCCATAGCGCGTTGGAAGTCTCCCGGGGCGCGGTGAACACCTTGAGTCGCAGATGCGTGAAGCCGTCGACCATGTCGATAGAACTAAGGTAGTGCCAACCCGCGAAGCGTTCGCGGTATTGATCCGGGTTGGGTAGACCTGGCACAGGCAGGTGGAGGTTGTCGTTGGCTGCGCGGTAGTCGTAGACGTTGCGTATGTCGCGGATGACCTCCTTAGCTAAGTCTTCAAACTTTCCTACAGGGCAGCTCGACTAGCCCAGGCACAGTTAGCAGAGGCCATGGACCAGAGACCGGCTGTAAGAACGTCCATCGCCCAACCTTTGAGGTAATGGTGTACCGCTGGAGTCCAATTGGGACATGGGACCGCGATTGGTTTGGCTCCTGGTTTGAGGATGAGCGACACAACCGTGTGGTTGAAGACACCTGCTTTGTCTTGAAAGACATCGTCAAATTCTCCGAGGAGGGCCCATAGGAATCGTTGCTGTTCTGCAGTGAGGTCGGAGTTGACGACCTCAGATGCGTATTTGGGCGCAGGCGGCTCGGTGAGCTTGGCGGCCTGTTCGTCTAAAAAGTCGCGGCAAAGCCTCTCAGAGATGAGAAGCCACGGGGTGGGCTGTGTTCCACTGACCGTAGTTGCCGTACAGTACTAAAGCATGCGCGGGTCCGGGCATGTTGCAGCGAGTTCCGCCATGGCGGGGTCGAAGTATGGGGGATCTTCCACCGCGAAAACTGTGACTTCTCGGTGGGGACGGGCCATGGTGGAAGAATCAGGCGGTAGTTAATATAATAGGGCGGTGTCTCAGGAGAGGGCTCCAGACTTGGTGGTCACGCCCGACCCTGTTTGGTATTCAATCGTTGTTGTTGTCCGGTACCAGGCCGAGCGAACATGTAGAAGTGGCGGCGCTGTATTGGAGCTGCGAAACGATGCTGTGGGCGCGGAGGTGGCTTGCAGTGTGGGTTTTGGGCGGGCCGAAAAGCTGTCGGGCCAAAATTGGCGGATCGACCTTGTTGGTTGGTCCGATATACCCGGTTGGATCGGTGCTTGCCATCGCCGGCCGGCGGATTTTGGGCCCGCTTGGCGCGTTGAGCATGTTTGCGGTTCTGCTTGTAGCGGGGGCGGCCACCAAGACTACTGTTGAAAGCTGGTCGAACTGGTTTCGGCTTGGGCTTGTTTGCCCTGGTAGCGCCAGTAGTGTCAATGTGAAGGCAATCGCCGTAGCCGCACTTACACCACGGTTGATGAGTCCTGTTGAGGTGAAGCGCTTGCCATGCGAAGATGCCGTCTGGGACATTGTAGGCGAACCGATTGCAGTCAAGTGATGGCATGGTATCTATTGAATACCTAACAGGATCCACACTATATTTCCCCTTGTAAACTAATTCAGCTAGCATCTGCCAAACGCGCTCTTTGTCTTCGACGCTTGCCACACCGTTGATGGCTCCTGATGCGTTGAAGAAGGCGCGGTCCAGAGAGTGAGGGATGATGAGGCCGCAGTTGCTGAAATAGTTGAGATCCGATAGGATTTCTTGTCGTACCGAGGTGCGAAGGCTGGGGTTGATAGCGGAGAGCTGAAATGCTGGTCGTGTGGGCCGATCAGAGGGCTTACTACCTGCGCAGTGTTTTGCTATGCAAATACACCATGGTTGATGGGGTATGAGGCATGCTTTGCGTGAGGCCCGGAAGGCGAAGAGGCCATCGGGGAGGTCTTGTCGGGTACCAGCGTCGAAGTTTGGTTCGTGTTGGAGAAGAGGCATACCCGTACGTTGTCCGATGTCGATCCAATACGCCATCTTATAGCAAAGGTGGCGTTGCCAGTCCGGTTCAAGCCTGTCTGAAAGATAGGCTGTAGCGGCGTTGAGTCCGCCAGAGGAGACGCAGCAGATCCATTCCATGAGGGCAAGATGATTGAGCTGTTTCAAGATCTTGAGACGCATATCCGTACGTAGGTCGGGGTTGATGGCAGCAAGGCGGAACATACCTGGGTAGATAGGCTGTGGGGCCGGTTCAAGAGGAGGCCATTCCGCTTGTTGTCTTTGTCGGGACCGTAGGTGCATGGAGTGGGTCGACGGCGATGTCACCGCAGTTGAGGAAGACGATGATGACGATTATGTGGCCGTAGGTGGCTGGCTACCTGTCGGGCCGGGCGAGTTCGGTTTTGTCTCGTCGTCGTCGTTGCAGTCTCGTCTCGGGTACGGAGTCGGCTGTCTGGTGTTACAGGCTGTCTTTGGGACTCTAGGTGAAGTGGATGCAGGCAATGTGCTTGCAGTACTCTGAGTAACGGGTGTCGAAGCGGGATCTGGTCCCGAAGTGCTGGTGGGCGCCGGGCCCGAGCTGGAGCTCGAACTGCTGGAGCTGGCGCCGAAACCGGGATCTGCCTCGAACTGTACGTCGTCCAGGTCCGTCTCGACGTCGATCGGGCGTGTGCTGGATCCTAGTGCTCCGGGCTGTCTGGCCGTGGTCAGGCACACGTCGAATCCTGGGTGGATGTACTCCCCGAAGGGATGTCCGACGCGGTAGTGTCCACGTGTTTCCCACGGGCTCAGCGTTCTGACTGCAAGGGGGAGATTCAGGAGGGTCTCATACTTGAGATCCGTCTCAGACATCTTCATTTCGCAGTAAAAATAGCGGAGGCGTTCCGTAGTGTCGGGTGACTTCAGGTTAAGCCAGTGTCCCGCGGGAGTGTGTTCGTCGTCCGGCAGCGCCGCGAGATTGTTTCCCACGCTCCATATCCGGATGTGGAGATTAGGCCAGCTGTCTTCACGCATGCGAGTGCATGGTACGCCGATAGGGTGGCCTCGCAAATGTTTCTCTCGCGAGTACGGGTTGACGATGTCGTAGTCGCAGGGAGTAGTGTCAGCAGGATGGTGGACTACATGGATCTCGCGACTGTGGCAGAGGCCGGTTTGACTAGCGATAAGGAAGATGGCGATTTGAGCTATGATCCAGTGCACGTTGTCGTATCGAACCCATTGAAACATAGTGGGCCACTTCCTGTTGTTGGCGTCTGGGTTGTTGGGGTCAGACCAGTTGTGGGCCTCCCGAAGAGTTGGAGAGGTTGATGTCTGCTTCGTCCGTACCTCCCAGAGTACACGTGCCTGTAGTGACCTTTACCTTCATGACTAGTCCCATCCAATGGTCTCGGACGATGGAGTCGACGAACGTGCCATCGGTCGGACTAATGTAGCAAATGGTCAGGGAACTTAGGTTGAAGTAGCTCCGAGGGAGGTCAACAGTGCATTTGTAGCTGCGCTCGCGTACCGGGATATCATGGATATCGTAGAAGGAGTCCGTTTCAGTGATCTTCAGCCATATAGGATCTATGCAAGGGAGTCGGTGGAAGTAGTGCTGTAGAGCGAAGCAGCGTTCTCGTGTCGGGAGTTTGAACAGTGATATTTGAAAATCCACACTTCCATTCAATGTTGAATTTTAAATGAAAATTCAACATAACGCTCATTCTCGTGTGTTTTTCAAACATCGTTTTTACTTTTCACGATGTTTATCAACAACCGGGAAATCTGGCGATTAGCCAGATAGGAGTGAAGTTGATAAATATCACTTCTCTTACTTGAAGGCGATGGAAGGCATATGCCAATCAATAGTGTTGAAATTCCGACATAAGTATTAGCAACCTCGCACAGCAAGTTCTTTTCAGATAGCCTCACGATACAAAGGGTTATAATGGCAATAATGATACCCATTTGAAATAAGTATTTAATAAGTCGGCTGTCGGTCGGTCTGTTTTTTATCCAACAACAATTCCATTTATCTTCCAATTCGTGCTCTACTTTTTTTTCCTCAGTCTTTAGTTCTACTTCAAGAACGCGAGACTTTAATTCGGGAGTTTGTTCGCCATCCATATCCATAATAGGCGGCGGTCTGTGAAGTCTAGTTGTATTATTGTTGGGCATTAGGAGGAAGCGCGACTGCTCGTATTTCAGAAAGTTGCTTAGATAGATTTTCTATAATAAGCATGAGATTATTATTTTGTTTTTCTAAATTAACTACCTTTTCCGTTAGATGTTGAAAAGCACTAACCAATATTGGTATAAAGTCTGTATATGTTATGCCTTCAAGGTAGCCATCTCCATCGTCTGCTTTTATTCCGCTTTCAGATACAAAATCTGGAAATTTTTTTTAACTTCATCCGCTATAAATCAGTGGTTCTTTTTTCTTTCTTTTTGTCTGTTTTCCAATAATACGAACAACAATTTATTTTAATTAGTTTCTCGCAACAATCCCCGCAGTCTAATGTTTTAATATCTGATTTTAGCCTCCTGTCCGATGAGTTTGTCCAAGCACCATTAAGTGGAACATAATTATAACTACCAGAAGGCTCACCCGTAGAGTTTGAAGTAGTCCAAGCATGAAGCAAGCCAGTTGAAGAAACAATCATACCATAATTCGTATATCCTCCCGATTTAAAAAATATGTGCGGGTCATTAGTAGAACTTGGTCTTTGTCTTATTGTTAAAGAACCGCTGGATGTTGTTGGAAGAGTTAATGTTGAAGAACAACTTATAGCACTCTGAGCATAGATAACTCCACTTTCCCTCGCATAAAAATTAAAGTCTTGATTGGTATTGCTTCCCGTAGCATATATTGAATTATAACCAAAACCAACTCCCTGTGTCCCGTTGCTGTGTCTGAATTCAATACCGGCAGAAGATGCTCCAAGATTGGCTGTGACATATAATCCGACTGGTGTAGCATGAGACCCACTTCTTGCCGTACTATTAACAACAGATATGCCTGCATTTGCGGTTATTGCCCCCGTATTGCTTATGTTCATCGCCTCGCTAAATGCTATGGCTCCTCCAAGTGATACTCCTGATTTGTAGTTAAAAGCGAGTTTGTTGCTTATCTTGTATATTTGAAAGTTGGAGTTTAGGTTGCTTGATTTCCAGCCACCTCCCTCCCAATAACTATCAAAACTTAAAGCAAAATTGTCCTGACTATAATTCAATAATTGGAATGTGGGATAAACTGATGTATGAACGAATGCTTGAATATGTGGGCCATTCGCTTTTCCTTCTGTTCCATATAATTCTAAGCCACCAGTTACTCCTACTCCTTTCGTTGTTCTGCCTATGATTATCGGTTTTGCCTAGTGCTGTTGTGATTTTATCACTCGTTGTTAATGTTGTTGTAGTCATGCCAGCAGTTGAAGTAATTGATGTTCCCGTTATTGTTCCAGCACTTGTTATGTTGTTTGAGTTCATATCTAAGTCCCCATAAAACCGCATACCACCAGCATTGTTAAAACGGACAATGTCAGACGAAGCACTTTTATTATCCAAAAGTTTTGAAATATAAAGACCTGCTCCTTTTACATCAAATGCTACATTTGTAAATACATAACCTCTTTGGTTCGCGGTTCCACTTGTAGCAGTATTTAGAGTAAATAAGAAATATTGATAATCACCTGATGTCTGTGAAAAGAATATATCTCCTCCATTTTGGTTTAATATCCTCGCCCCATTATATGTAATATTTTCACCATTAATGATTTCTTGATTATTAAAATCAGCCGTTTGTGTTAAAGTTAGATATTTTATCGTAGTGCTCGTCCGGCTGAATGTTTTAATTCCTGTTATTGTTTGGTCTCCTGTTAGTTTCACACAATTATCATCCAGATATTGCCTATTTACCGCTTCATTCGCATTTTGTGGTGCTCCTAGATTAACAATCCTACTGCTATTACAATATAAGCCAGTAGCATTAAACCACGAAACAATCGTTCCATCAATAATAAAACTTATTTTTTTCGCAGAAATTTCAAAATTATAATACATATTTGTTTTCATATCCAAACTAGCAAGTGACCCGATATTACTGGTAGAATTAAAAACGATGAATGTGCCCTTTGTTGTTGAATTTATTGAATTTCCAGTTATTTCAAAACCACTGCTATATGTCTTAATTCCTGCTATGGTTTGGTTTCCTGAGGTTTTAACTGCCGAAGTATCAAGAACAGAAACATCCACACCATCAACAAGATTTACATTTGTTATATTTTGATTTCCCATATTTAGTCCTCCGTCATACTAGCAGTACCGTCTAATCTAAGAAAGGGCGAGTTTTTGTTTCTCCATTGTCCAGTGCTATAAATGAGTAGTTGATTATCTGATGCTGTTGTTATAATCACATCACTATGAGTATCAATAGACCCACCTGCTGACACTTTCGCCGTGTTCGCATCATGCTCTGATAGCCAAGTTGTGATAGACCTGCCATTTAGTTGATTTACATTTGTAATGTTTTGACTTTTCATATCAAGACCAGCACTCGCATGTATTATACTGCTAAATGTTTTAATTCCTCCTATGGTTTGGTCTCCTGTTAGTTTGACCACCGAACCATCAACTGCGAGATTAGCGAGATTAATTCCATGATACGTAGAAGCCCCTGAAATAGCATAACCACCCATATTTAGTCCTCCCGTCATACTGGCAGTGCCGTCTAATCTCAGAAAGGGTGATGTAGTGTTTCTCCATGGCCCCGTGCTATAAATGAGTAATTGATTATCTGCGGGGAAGCCTGATATTGTCACATTGCTGTGGCTATCTATACTTCCACCTGCTGAAACTGTATTATTATTATCATTATGCTCAAATATCCATTCATCAACATCTTTGGTATTTAGTAAATTAAGTCCTGTTATATTCAAAGGTCCCTCCCATATTAATATTGCCGAATTCATCAACATTTATCGGAAATGTTTTATTTACCCAGTTTATTGAATTATATGTGAGATAACTATTAGTGGCTATTGGTGCGGTTATAACTACATCTGAAAGTGTATCAATTGATCCGAGGGTGGTATTCCTCCATTTACCATCTACATCATTATATGTCAAGTATTGACAGACCAATGGTGCAGATATGTTAGTGTCAATCAGATTGTATAGACTGGTTAGGTGCGGATTGGATGTATTGCTTCTGTGTTGAGTTGAGGCTTTAACCTCGTCGTTGTCCCTCACTCGTTGTTCTGTGTAGTATAAAATTTTCCCTCTTTTGATGTCTGATGTTGATTTTAAAGCGAGACGTGTGTCAAAGCGGTTATCAGTCCAATAATAATTAAGTCCTTCTTTTAGGTCTGTTGTTGATTTTAAAGCGAGCCGACCATCAAAGCGGTTATCAGTCCAATAATAATTAAGACCTTCTTTTAGGTCAGTTGTGCTTTGGTAGCCAGTCGTGTATCAAATCGCACATCGGTAAAATAAAGATTTACGGGGTCGGCATCTTCTGACACTCTGTCTGTGTTTAAACCGACTATGTTTGTGTTGGTTAAATCTAAGTTAAGTATGTTTAGACTATCGACTGCTAATTCATTAAGTCCTAAGAGCGACTTGAAGTTCGACATATTATATATATTTATTAAATAATTAATTTTATTTTTGTTAAATTATAGCAACAAAGATTAAAAGCATATCTAAATTATGCAGTCAAAGGAATCATCAAAGGAAAATTGGAAGAAGGCTGTTCAAGCAAATAGAGAAAATGTTGAACGGCGAAAGGACGAATGTGCTCGCGAACGGCTCCGCAAGAAGGGGGAACTGAAAGATAAGACCATAGATGAAATAATTGAAACTGATGCTGAGTTAGGTGTTGCTAAGGAAATACTGGCAAAACCCGAAGTCGTAGAAGACGAAAGCGACAGCGACAGCGGAATTGATATGTCTGAGGTTATTGCTAATCATATGCTTAGAAAGATAAAAAAGAATGCTAAAAAGCCTAAGAAGAAAACCGCAAAGAAAACACCACCACCAAAAAAGCCAGAGAATGACAGCGAAGAAGAAGAAGAAAGTGAGAGTGAAGAAAGCGAAGATTATGAAACAACAGGCGGAAAACAGCGAGGCGGCAAAAAACGAAGTGAAAAAATATTAGTCAATGTATATAACAATACACCAAAGAGTAAAGAAAAAAATCAAGAGACTGATAAAGTATTTCTTAAATTCTAATGATATTTATCAACTTCACTTCTATCTGTCTTCGACAGATTTCTCGTTTGTTGATGAACATCGTATGGAGGTGATATTAATTTAAAATGAAATAAAAAAACGATGTTTTAGAATAAGCGGGAGTGCAAAGCACGAAGCGCAATTCTAAAATATCATGGATAACAAACATACGACTGCTAATATTGATCAACAAAATCCTGACTCAGACAAAACGGATGAGGAACAAAAAAAAGGTACAGCACAGGAAATATTTCGGCAGACAAAGCCCAGAACAAGGGGCACAACAATATGGGCAGATAAAGTTTTAGATATGGTAAATATTGATTTAATGAATATGACAAAAGTCGCAACAAAAAATAAAAATTATAATTTTGCTTTGATTTGGATTGATATTCATAGTCGGTATGCTTATGCAGTCCAGTTAAAAAATAAGTTTTCAACTACTGTCTTAGAAGCACTCAAAAAACTACCAAAGCCCAAGGCATTTATCTCAGACAGCGGTGGTGAATGTAAGGGAGCGGTTGGAGAATGGATGGATAATAATGGTATTAATCATTTTAAGGTTGAAGTTGGAGACCATAATTCATTAGGTATTGTTGATAGATTTGTAAGAACTCTACGAGAACAACTCCATGTTATATGGTCTTATAATGGTAACTTTGAATGGATAAATTAATTGAAGATGTTGTTTATTATTACAACAAAAAGAAGCACTTAACTATTAAGGCATCACCACTTGAAGTATTTAATGGCACTGATTCTAACAAGCAAGAACATTATGTAAATAAGAATTTATTGATTTCAAAGAAGGAGACAAGGTAAGAAAACTTAACAAAAAGCACATATTAGAAAAGGGCGGTAAGACTTGGAGCAAATATAATATTAAGTAAAAGGCCGTAGGGGCTACCGGATTATATTAACAAATGATGAAGTCGTGCCACCAAGGAACTTATTTAAAGACTGAGGCAGCCGAAGAAGACGACAACACAAAAGACGAACAGGATATTAATAAAGAATTAAAAAAAATTAACAAAGGAAAAGCAAACAAAGCATTTACTGAAACGTGAAAGCTTGGATGAGTCCAACATTCGTACCAGTGCCAGAGTCCGAAGACAAAAGAACATTTTAGATTTGTAGCATTACTTACTCTCAGTTGTAGGATTTACGATTCCAAACTTAGCATATAAAGGAACTAATCCTTTGACATAATACCCCTTGAAGGCCTTAAACGACCTAAAAACACGAATTCCATCTCCTTGTTCAAAGGCAACTTATGGTACTTCATCCTCTCCAGCGGTAACAATCCAAGTTGCATCTAGTCTTCCTTCTTTTGCTTCATCATAAATTGCATCAGGATTGTTTCGCACTTTTTTGAATACTACATAGACTTTTTTATCCAACTCCTGTGGCTTCTTTTGACTTTTAGATTTCTTTTTTCCAAAGGAGGCGAGAGTGCTTTTGGCTTCGGTT
>WBZZ01001103.1:52500-95000 GCA_019918135.1 Paulinella micropora | reverse complement strand
CTTCTTCTTCGTTCTTATTGAGAGAACAATTTTACAATTGGACTAAGGGAACGTCCACGTGAAAAGTATAGCTAGTAAGTTATACCTTTATCTAAGGTGGAAACCTAGTTATTCAGTTGAGCGTATTAAGGAAGATATTAAATTAGTATTCAGCGGCTCAGTATTGATATTATATTATAGTTATTAAAGTTAATATTTCTGTTTAGATATGTTGTGCGGTGATATTATTGTGTTATGTTATGTATATTATATGTTATTGTAAAGGTGTAGTCGTTTATGTGCGGTGTCTCTCTCTCTCTCTCTCTCTCTCTCTCTCTCTCTCTCTCTCTCTCTCTCTCTCGCTCTCTCGCTCTCTCTCTCTCTCTCTCTCTCTCTCTCTCTTTCTGGGAAGGAAGGGGAGAAGGAGAAGAAGAGGAGTAGAGAAAGTGAAGGTTTATACAGGAGATCCACCGCCTGCGCATGAGAATGTTGCTGGCAAGCGACAACGGAAGCAGAGTAGCCAATAGAAATATTGATAATTGTTACCTTGAACACTAACAGCGTCGCCGTGGCCAATGAGAAAACAGTCCGAGTTAGCAACAAGTAAGAAGCTTACGTGAGAACTATAGTTATATCGTGGGGCTAGCAAACACCAGCAATTAGTCGCAAGCGCTGGTGGCCGATAGTAAGAGCTGTATAGAAACCTTCAAAGTCAGAGAATGGTAGGAAAGGAAGGCCCTACCAACTGACTCAAGAGTCCTACCGTTCTCTGACTTTGGCTCTGAGAAAAGGATCACCCCTAGTACACTAGCTGGGCCATAGAAGACGCCAGGATGCGGGAAAGGGTCCGCGGGAGAGAACGAGACGAGGATGCTGTGACATAAGGGTCACAGATAGCACTGGACAGGGAGAGGAGAGAAATAAAGAGAAATACAGAGAGACAGAAAGAAGAAAGAGAAAGGAGAGAAAAAGGAAGAAAGAGAAAAGGGAGATAGGAAGAAAGATGAGTCAATCCATGGGTTTATAAGTGTCCCACATCTCTTGGCGCGCACGATCAAGAATTCTAGCATTCCCTAGGGCAGTGACGACGAAGGAAATGCCCCGGAAGTACTGTGTGAGACCTCTGCCAGATTCGAGGAAGCTCCCATCTGCTGATGGGCTCGGGTGCGGGAGGGATAGGTGATAGCACCCCTGAAAAAGGTGGCGCTGTACACCTGGATACGGCGCAGGAACTTCATAGCTGCTCGCCCAAGAGCACCCGATGGCTCAATCACAAAGGGAACAAATGAGACGTCCAGCTGATTGGCCATCTCACCGTACCGTCTTCGCTTGAAGTTCTCTCTTGCTGTGGCTGCAGCAAGTGAAACTGTGGCAGTAGTACGTACAACCGATTAGGTGTAGCAAAGGAAACTCGATAAGCGCATTGGGAGGACAGTGGCGACCAGACACGAAGGTCTGGGCGTTGACTGGTAGGTAGGAGAAGGTTGGGTGGTTCGATCTCCACCTGCGCTCCACATAGACGGAGAAATCGCGCAAGCATTTGAACATAGGCGTTATGTCGTCTGGTGACTGCACCAGCAGCCGCATGACATGAACGTGCGATGTAATGATGAACATAGGCTTCACGTGTCAGCCCGGTGTTCCACGTGTGGTATGGAATTCCAAATTCAGGGACGTCTAGGCACGCAAGACCCGGGATACGAGCAAGGATTGCAGCTCTGATCAGCATCAAAGAGAGGGAACTCAGGGATAGTGGGCAGGATTGAGAAGGGAAATGAGCGGGCACCCACTTGGCAGGCTGAAAGAAGGAGTGCGTTGCTAGCTTGGCCAGCAGTTTCTGCTAGTGTCCTGGTCGTCTCCAGACGGACCAGATGTGTCTAGAAAGGAATTTGGAGGTGGTGAGGAGTTGGGTTGTTAGGAGTCATGATCTCCTCAATGAGCTCTGTGGGAACCCCCCAAAGCCTCAGGGAGCTTGCAGTTGAGTGTAGGATGGTAGGAATGCCATCATAGGTCTCGGCTGCGGTATCCTCTAGTTTGACTTGCTCACGCGGGTCTCTACCTTCTAAAGCACCTACATCATCAAGCTTGTAGGAAATAGGAAAGATAAGCTGCTGGAGACACTGCTTCTGTACTTTCCAGACCGCACATACCATATCGACCTGGCAAGGTAAGTGCGTATTGTGCCAAGGTAGATAGGGAAGTGAAGGTTGGGAGGTGAAAGCGTGTAGTAAAGCAGTTTCGCGCCATAGAGTCGAAGAGGACAAGAGATGGTGCAAGTGAAGCGGGTGGGACAACACGAGAAAGATAGCCCATGCGGGGAGTCACACATTTAACAAGAAGTGTATAGGAGACAGAGGAAGAGAGATGAGGGTTGAGAAGAGCATCAAATGTGGCACGATGTGAGCGCGCGTTCCTAATAGTACTGAGCAACCTAGAGCTGTTCTATCAGGATGTAAGCTCAGGATCTTCCAGATCGAAGGGCAGAGCTGGATTTTCAGTAAGTTGAGCCAGTCGCCGCCCGCTTGCGGAGGAAGCGGATAGATGATACATCCACCCAGTAATGGCATACACTCAAAGCGAATGTTGGCTGGATCAAGCTGAGCAATGATGGGTGCTAGAGGGGCTAGATCGGAGTGCATGAGAAGGTTGTTCCTACCAGGAAAAACATGGGGAGGAAGAAGCAGCCTGCACTTGCTGAGCGCCAGCCTGAGCCCACCTGCAATTAGCGGGTCATCAAGCAGGGTGCATAGGTTGATGTATGTGCCACGTCTGCTGGAGATCCTGCAACAACAAAGTCGTCGACCACAGCTGCACTCGTGGCATCACCCGCTCTAACCTGCTCTTATGTAGGTTTGACAGATAGGGAGTAAAGCTACTGGCCAAGACACAGCCCTGTTTGAAACCGCAAGCAGAAATAAGCCATGCAAGAACACCGCCATTCTTACGCACACACAGCAAGCTAGATGAAAGATCAGCCTCCAGATGGGCCTCAATCAAGGGGTAGCCAACACCTCTCGTAAGATTGCGCTCCTATGTCGTAGGTTGAACGCGTTCATAAAATCAAATGACATCACAACATCATCAACGTGAGAGGATAAGTGATTGTTGATGCGGTGAACTGCAGCATGTCAACCTCCGGGTTTTCCAACACCGCACTGAAGTGGCGGTATTACCTCTGGGAGGCCAGCTTTCACTAAGCAAAGCCAAGTTGAGTACCTAGCTTGATGATGGGTGAGCCAGTGTTGTAGGGTCTGTGAGCAGCATTTATAGGCGCGATGCGATTTCTTCGACCCAAGAACCGGTGGGGCAGCGTATAGAAATCTAGCCTCGAGTTCTGAGGTCACCATTAGCGATCTCTTGTGCTAGACGATGAATGCCTGTGAGGCATTCCGGGTCTTGGGAGAGCGCGAACAGTATTTCAGATGTGAAGCCAAACAGGTCTGAGCTTGCTCCGTTACAGTTGTTCAGGAGAATCTTGGAGATTTGTTCCGGATCTATTGTGAGTCTGGGTGCATCAGACGGCACAGCTGAGAGGATCTCATGGTCAGGTGCAGGCGGATGCAGGTCTATGAGAGCTTGAACCAATTGCTGGTTGGCTGGAAGAAGGCCCGGGATGGTTAGCATGGATGCTGCTCTTGATAGGCTTCTATGGCTCGCAGTGGCTAGTTCTTGCGCAAGCGGCACTGGGTGTCCTAGCTGGGCACCTTCCTTCGAATCCTCTACCTTGCCTTCATCGTTGTTGTTGTTGTTGTTGTTATATTTAATTATAGAAAATTTAACCCAGCAAGCTGGTGTGTGGCTAACGGCCTTCAATAATAACTGCCACTTCAAGACTATATTAATGTCTTGTCATCCCCAGCCGTCGGGACGACAGAGCATGCTCAATGTACTATAGAACTCTAGAGCTCAGAAACAAAACAATGGAGAAGGAGAAGAGCAAAAGAGCGTGCACTATAGTAAAAACAAGTGGGAGAAGAGGAAAGTCAGCGAAGGCAGCAAGCTAGAACCATAGAAACAGAACTAATCTGCAGATAAGGAAGAAGAGGATGAAAGAGGGGAGATGGAGGGGGAGGAGAAACTCACCGTGGCCAATGAGAGAACAGTCAGCAACAAGGTAGAAGCTCACGTGAGAACTATAGTTATATAGTGGGGCAAGCAAACACCAGCAATTAGTCACAAGCGCTGGAGGCTGAGCTGTTGCTGTTGTTGTTGTTGTTGTTTATTTTAATTATAGAAAATTAAACCCATGGCAGGATGGCGTGTGGCTAACGGCCTTAAATAAGAACTGCCACTCCAATACTAAAATTAATTTCTTGTCATCCCCAGCCGTCGGGACGCCAGAGCATGCTCATTGTACTATAGAACTCTAGAGCTCAGACACAAAAAAACTAATAGAGAAAGAAGGAAAAGAGCAAAAGAGCGTGCACTATAGTAGAACAACAAGAGGGAGAAGAAGAAAGTCAGCGAGGGCAGCAAGCTAGAACCAGAAAAACAGAACTAGCCTGCAGATAAGGAAGAAGAAGAGTAATGGAGGAGGAGGACAAAGTCGCCGTGGCTTATGAGAGAACAGTCCGAGCAACAAGTTAGAAGCTCTTGTGAGAACTATAGTTATAGAGTGGGGCTAGCAAACACCAGCAATTAGTCACAAGCGCTGGAGGCCGAAAGTCAGAGAAAGGCGAGGAATCACATCCTAGTATTCATGCAAGTGGCTAAAAGCCCCTTGGCCACCTCCGGTATCCTGCATGGCCGCGGGGCCACCTTGTGAACCTAGGGCTGTGAAGCCGACGCAAAAAGAGACTGGAAACTGGTAGAAAATGGTAGGCCCTAGCAAATGACTTTAGAGAAGGAAAGGCTGTGAGAAAAACATCACTCCAAGCACATTAGCTGGGCCACAGAAGACGTTAGGTTGCGGGGAGAAAAGGTCCGCGGGTGAAGATGAGGCGAGTAAGCTGTGACACAACAGTCACAGACAGCACGAGACGGAGGGAAGCGAGAGGGAGAAAGAGAGAGAGAGAGAGAGAGAGAGAGAGTAAAGGAGAAGAGAGAGAGAGAGAGAGAGCAAGAAAAAGGAGAAAGAGAGAGAGAGAGAGAGAGAGAGAGAGTGAGAAACAGAAGAAGGGGCAGAATTAGTCCTTGTGTCCCACATCTCTTGACGCGCAGGATCTAGAATCCTAGCGTTTCCTTGGGCAGTGACAACGGAGGAAATGTTGTTGTTGTCGTTGTTGTTGTTGTTGTTGTTGTTGTTGTTGTTTAATTTATTTATAGAAAAGTAAATCACTTGCAAGATGGCGTGTGGCTAACTGCCTTAAGTAATAACTGCCATTCCAAGACTGAAATTAATGTCTTGTCATCCCCAGCCGTCGGGACGCCAGAGCATGCTCAATTTACTATAGAACTCTAGAGCTCAGAAACCAAAACAAAAAAAGAGAAGGAAGGAAAAGAGCAAAGGAGCGTGCACTATAGTAGAACAACAACAAGAGAGGGAGAAGAGGAAAGTCAGCGAAGGCAGCAAGCCAGAACCCTTGTTGTTGTTGTTGTTGTTGTTGTTGTTGTTGTTAATTCAATAACTTAAACCAATTATAAGATGGTGTGTTGCTAACGACAAAAAAAATAATAATTGCCACTTTTCGTCCTGTCATCCCCGGCCGTCGGGACGCCAGAGCTTATTCCTTGTACTATAGAACTCTAAGGCTCAAAAACAGTAATAGAGAGAAAAGGAAAAGCAAGAGACCATGAACTATAGTAGAACAACAACAAGAGGGGAGAGGAGGAACAATAGCGAAGAGAGCAAGCTAGAGCAGCAGAGCTAGCCAGCAAGAAAGAAGGAAGAGGAACAAAGAAGGAAGATGAAGGAGGAGGAGAAACTCGCCGTGGCCAATTAGAAAACAATCCGAGCAACAGGTTAGATGCTCACGTGAGAAACTATGTCATAGAGTGGGGCTAGCAAACACCAGGAATTAGTCACAAGCGCTGCAGGCCGAAAGGAAGAGCTGTCTTGATACCTTCAGAGTCAGACACAGGCGTGGACTCATGTTCATGAAGCCGGCGCAAAAGGAAACGGGAAAGAAGATAGGGATGGGTAGGCCCTATCGAATGACTTAGAGAAGGGAAGGCTGCGAGAAAAGGATCACCCCCTAGCATACTTGCTGGGCCACGTCAGGTTGCGGGTGAGAAGGTCGGCGGGAGAAAGGGGCGAGTAAGATGTGACACAGAGGTCACAGCAGGCGCAAGGCAGCACAGGTGCCTATGAAAACATGGACAACAGCTTCCCCCAGACTGGCAGAGGTCTCACTCAGTACTTTCGGAGCATTTCCTCCGTCGTCACTGCCCAAGGGAATGCTAGGATTCTGGATCGTGCGCGCCCAAAATTGTGGGACACGTTCGAACTCGTGGACTAATTTTTCCCTCTCTCTCTCTCTCTCTCTCTCTCTCTCTCTCTCTCTCTCTCTTTCTCTCTCTCTCTCTCTCTCTCTCTCTCTCTCTCTCTCTCTCTCTCTCTCTCTTTCCTTTCCCCTCTTTCTCTTTCCCCGTCTCATTTCGGATAGGTAGTGGTACCCCTAAAGTGTCTCTATGAATCTGAATGCGACAAAGAAACTTCATAGCCGCACGCCCGAGAGCACCCGATGGGTCAATGACAAAAGGTATCTGACTCTGAGATCAGGATGCTCTCGTGGTGGTTGCAGGAGATGAGACGGTTCGATCTCTATTTGCGCTCCACATTGGTGGAGGAAAAGCGCAAGCATCTGCGCGTAGGCATGGTGCCTTCTTGTCACTGCACCCGTAGCCGCATTGCATGATCGGGCAATTAAATGCTGAACGTACGTCTCGCATGTAGGCATGGTATTGCACGCATGGCACGGAATGTCAAAATCAGGGATGTCTATACACGCAAGGCCAGGGACGCGAGCGAGGATGGCAGCTCTGAACTCAGCATCAGAAAGAGCAAGTTCAGGGTTAGACGACACGAGTGAGAAGGGGAGTGCACGGACACCCGCTTGTTGGGCAGAGAGAAGAAGAGCTTTGCTTGTTGGGCCAGCAGCGTTAGCGAGTTCAACGGTTGTCTCGTACTGGTATGCCCAGATGTGCTTTGACAGTTGCCTATGCAGGTTGCGAGGAATAGGTTGGTTGGGAGTTAGGATTTCCTCAAGTAGCTCTGTGGGGACACCCAAGAGCCTCAAAGCGCTTGCAGTTGAGTATAAGACGGCGGGTATGATGTCGTAGATCTTGGCTGCGGTGTCCTGTAGGTTGGCATGCTCTCGTGGGTCTCTTCCCTCAATTGCTCCTACATCAAGTGTTTGTAGGAAAGAGGATAGATATGCTGCTGGTGCCACGATTTCAGAGCATCCTAGACCACACATACCAAATCGACCTGGCAAGTTGAGTGAGTATTGTGGCAAGGTAGACAGGGAAGTGAAGGATGGGAGACGAAAGCGTGAGGTAAAGCAGTCATGAACCATGCAATGAAATAGAACGAGAGATGGGGTAAGGAGACAAGGTGGGACAACACGAGATAGATAGCTCATTCTTGGAGTGACACATTTGACAAGCAAATTGTGTGCGACAGAGGATTAGAGATGGGGTGAAGCAGCGCGCCAAAGGTAGCCCTATGCGAACGAGCTTTGGCAATGGCCCACTGTGCAAACCTAGAGCAGTTCTATCAACCATGTGAGCTCAAGATCTTCCAGGTCTATAGGGTGTGATGGGTCGAGGGTGAGCTCGCCTAGCAGTGGGCCACCCGCTGAAGGAGGAAGAGGATAGATGAGACACCCACTCAGTGAGGGCATAAACCCAAAGTGGATATTGGCTGGGCTGAATTGGGGGATAGCTGCGAGGGGGCAGATCAGGGTGAGTGAGGAGGTTGTTTCTGTCTGGAAAGAGATGGGGAGAAGGAGCAGCCTGCACTTGGTGATCGCCAATCTGAGTCCACCTGCAACAGCTGGGTCATCAAGTAGGGCACACATATTCACATATGTTCGCGCCACATCTGCTGGGATTTTGCGACAACAAAGTCGTTAATGACAGCTGCACTCGTACCATCGCCAGCTCTAACAAGCTCATAGTTGTTGTCGTTTTTGTTGTTGTTGTTTTTGTTGTTGTTATTGTTCACTTTAATACGTTACACCAATGATAAGATGTGTGGCTAACGACCAAAAAATATAAGAACTGCCACTTCAAGACTTTCGTCCTGTCATCCCCGGCCGTCGGGACGCCAGAGCTTATTCATTGTACTATAGAACTCAAGGAAAGAGCAAGAGAGCATGAATTAGAGTAGAACAACAGCAAGAGGGGAGAGGAGGAACAATAGCGAAGAGAGCAAGCTAGAGCAGCAGAGCTAGCCAGCAAGAAAGAAGGAAGAGGAACAAAGAAGGAAGATGAAGGAGGAGGAACTCGCCGTGGCCAACGAGAAAACAGTCCGAGCAACAGGTTAGATGCTCACGAAGATGAAGGAGGAGGAACTCGCCGTGGCCAACCGGGAAAAATGATAGGGATGGGTAGGCCCAATCGACTGACTTAAAGAGAATAGAAAAGGATCACCCCCTAGCACTCTTGCTGGGCCACAGAAGACGTCAGGTTGCGGGTGAGAAGGTCCGCGGTAGAGGGGCGAGTAGGATGTGAAACAGAGGTCACAGCAGGCGCAAGGCCAAAATCAGGCGGGGAAGGAGAAAGAAGGGAAGAGAGAGAGAGAGAGAGAGAGAGAGAGAGAGAAATTAGTCCACGAGTGCGAACATGTTCCACATCCAGAATCCTAGAATTCCCTTGGGCAGTGACGACGGAGGAAATGCTCCGAAATTACTGAGCGAGACCTCTGCCAGTCTGGGGGAAGCTGTTGTCCATGTTCTGATAGGCACCTGTGCGGGCGGATAGGTAGTCCCTATGAATTTGAATGTTGTTGTTGTTGTTGTTGTTGTTGTTGCTGTTGTTGTTGTTGTTGTTGTTGTTGTTGTTGAATTTAATTAATAATCAATAACTAGTTGGAGTGGCTATCGGCCATCGGCCGAAGTGAATGCCACTTCCATGTTGTTGTTGTTGTTGTGTTGTTGTTGTCGTTGTTGTCGTTTTTGTCGTTGTCGCTGTTGCTGTTGCTGTTGTTGGTGTTCTTGTTCTTGTTCTTGTTGTTCTTGTTCTTGTTGTTCTTGTTCTTGTTGTTCTTGTTCTTGTTCTTGTTCTTGTTGTTCTTGTTCTTGTTGTTCTTGTTGTTGTTGTTGTTGTTCGAAGTAGTAGTAGCAGTAGTAGTAGTAGTAGTAGTAGTAGTAGCAGTAGCAGTAGCAGTATTATTATCATCATTGTTATTATTATCATTGTTATTATGATTTATTATTATTATTATTATTATTATTATTATTATTGTTATTATTATTATTGTTATTTGGCCTCAAGGCGTTAAACTGTGACGCTAACTCATAACCCTTCGGTGGTAGATGCTGGGGAGGAGGGTCGTTGCGCGCGTGAAAGATCTTAAACTCCGCATATGCTGGTTGATAGCCCAGGACCCAGCAGACACCAGATTGTTATGGGTGGGGTTTCGAGGCAGCTCTAGCAACCGCGCTTGGTGTATGCACTTGCACATTCGGTGACGTCTTGCAAGAGGTTGCTGGGACTGCGGAATAACCTCGGCTTAGTGCAGTCTTGCCCTCAGGAGCTCCATCGGTGGCCCCGATCATCAGGCGAGAGACTGACACGGGGGGGTGGAGGACCTCGAACAAGGGTATTGGAGGCTTATGTCCGTTGAGGATATGCCATTAGCTGCATCAGTACGCCTCAGATATAGTATTATTGTTATTATTATTATTGTTATTATTATTATTATTATTATTATGGACACCGTGATAGCCCAGTGGTCAAGTTCTACCATCTGGGCCCTGTCGCCAGTTCGATTCCCGTCGGTGCCACCAGTATTTTCATTGAACATACCGATCCGTGACCAGTATTTTCATTGAACATACCGGCCCGTCTGGAAGTGTTGGAACTGCCCTTGCGGGGGTGTCATTAGAGCTTATCGTCAATTCTTCGTACTCCCCTCACGGGTGAGACGATGGAGGCGCATGTGCAGAAATGCATCAGCCATTGACAGAGAAGCACTATTATTATTATTATTATTATTATTATTATTATTATTATTATTATTACTATTATTATCATTGTTGTTGTTGTTGTTGTTGTTGTTGTTATACTACTACTACTACTACTACTACTACTACTACTACTACTACTACTACTACTACTACTACTACTACTACTACTACTACTACTACTAGTTCCACTACTACTACTACTACTACTACTACTACTACTACTACTACTATTACTACTATTACCACTACTACTAGTACTACTAGTACTAGTACTACTACTACTACTACTACTACTACTGCTACTACTGCTACTTCTACTGCTACTACTACTACTACTACTACTACTACTACTGCTGCTGCTGCTGCTGCTGCTACTGCTACTACTACTACTACTATAATAATAATAATAATAATAATAATAATAATAGTGCTTCTCTGTCAATGGCTGATGCATTTCTGCACATGCGCCTCCATCGTCTCACCCGTGAGGGGAGTACGAAGAATTGACGATAAGCTCTAATGACACCCCCGCAAGGGCAGTTCCAACACTTCCAGACGGGCCGGTATGTTCAATGAAAATACTGGTCACGGATCGGTATGTTCAATGAAAATACTGGTGGCACCGACGGGAATCGAACTGGCGACAGGGCCCAGATGGTAGAACTTGACCACTGGGCTATCACGGTGTCCATAATAATAATAATAATAATAATAATAATAATAATAATAATAATAATACTTTATCTGAGGCGTACTGATGCAGCTAATGGCATATCCTCAACGGACATAAGCCTCCAATACCCTTGTTCGAGGTCCTCCACCCCCCCGTGTCAGTCTCTCGCCTGATGATCGGGGCCACCGATGGAGCTCCTGAGGGCAAGACTGCACTAAGCCGAGGTTATTCCGCAGTCCCAGCAACCTCTTGCAAGACGTCACCGAATGTGCAAGTGCATACACCAAGCGCGGTTGCTAGAGCTGCCTCGAAACCCCACCCATAACAATCTGGTGTCTGCTGGGTCCTGGGCTATCAACCAGCATATGCGGAGTTTAAGATCTTTCACGCGCGCAACGACCCTCCTCCCCAGCATCTACCACCAAAGGGTTATGAGTTGGCGTCACAGTTTAACGCCTTGAGGCCATTGGGCTGAATAATAATAATAATAATAATAATAATAATAATAATAATAATAATAATAATAATAATAGTGCTTCTCTGTCAATGGCTGATGCATTTCTGCACATGCGCCTCCATCGTCTCACCCGTGAGGGGAGTACGAAGAATTGACGATAAGCTCTAATGACACCCCCGCAAGGGCAGTTCCAACACTTCCAGACGGGCCGGTATGTTCAATGAAAATACTGGTCCAGAAATAGACCGGTATGTTCAATGAAAATACTGGTGGCACCGACGGGAATCGAACTGGCGACAGGGCCCAGATGGTAGAACTTGACCACTGGGCTATCACGGTGTCCATAATAATAATAATAATAATAATAATAATAATAATAATAATAATAATACTATATCTGAGGCGTACTGATGCAGCTAATGGCATATCCTCAACGGACATAAGCCTCCAATACCCTTGTTCGAGGTCCTCCACCCCCCCGTGTCAGTCTCTCGCCTGATGATCGGGGCCACCGATGGAGCTCCTGAGGGCAAGACTGCACTAAGCCGAGGTTATTCCGCAGTCCCAGCAACCTCTTGCAAGACGTCACCGAATGTGCAAGTGCATACACCAAGCGCGGTTGCTAGAGCTGCCTCGAAACCCCACCCATAACAATCTGGTGTCTGCTGGGTCCTGGGCTATCAACCAGCATATGCGGAGTTTAAGATCTTTCACGCGCGCAACGACCCTCCTCCCCAGCATCTACCACCAAAGGGTTATGAGTTGGCGTCACAGTTTAACGCCTTGAGGCCATTGGGCTGAATAATAATAATAATAATAATAATAATAATAATAATAATAATAATAATAATAATAATAGTGCTTCTCTGTCAATGGCTGATGCATTTCTGCACATGCGCCTCCATCGTCTCACCCGTGAGGGGAGTACGAAGAATTGACGATAAGCTCTAATGACACCCCCGCAAGGGCAGTTCCAACACTTCCAGACGGGCCGGTATGTTCAATGAAATACTGGTCCAGAAATAGACCGGTATGTTCAATGAAAATACTGGTGGCACCGACGGGAATCGAACTGGCGACAGGGCCCAGATGGTAGAACTTGACCACTGGGCTATCACGGTGTCCAAATAATAATAATAATAATAATAATAATAATAATAATAATAATAATAATAATAATAATAATAATAATAATAATAATAGTGCTTCTCAGTCAATGGCGAATGCATTTCTGCACATGCGCCTCCATCGTCTCACCCGCGAGGGGAGTACGAAGATTTGACGATAGGCTCTACTGACACCCCCGCAAGGCAGCTCCAAGCCTTCCAGACAGACCAATACTTTCAAAGAAAATATCCTTTGAAAATACTGGCACCGACGGGAATCGAACTGGCGACAGGTCCCAGATGGTAGACCTTAACCACTGGGCTATCGCGGTGCCACAAAATAATAATAATAATAATAATAATAATAATAATAATAATAATAATAATAGTGTATCTCCTGCCAATTGCTGAGCCAAAAGGCCATGTGCATCCAGTCCTCCATTCCATAAGGAAAGTCTCCACACCAATCGGTGGAATAAAGGAAGTGACGGCATAGAACATTACTCTAGGAGCTTTATACCAATCAGCCCATGGAAAGGACCGATGGCCTATGTACTCCCTAAATAATAATAATAATAATAATAATCATAATCATATTAATGATAGTAGTAGTAGTAGTAGTAGTAGTAGTAGTAGTAGTAGTAGTAGTAGTAGTAGTAGTACTAGTACTAGTACTAGTAGTACTAGTAGTAGTACTACTACTAGTAGAAGTAGTAGTAGTAGTAGTAGTAGTAGTAGTAGTAGTCGTAGTAGTAGTAGTAGTAGTAGTAGTAGTAGTAGTAGTAGTAGTAGTAGTAGTAGTAGTAGTAGTAGTAGTAGTAGATAGTAGCAGTAGTAGTACTAGTACTAGTACTACTAGTATTTGTTGGTTCTTGTTTTGGATTATTGTTGATTGTTGTTGGTTGTTGCTGTTGTTGCTTTTGTTGTCAATAACGTTGGGTCTTTCTGTATTTTGGTGCGTAATTATGTCGAGTACATCTCGGCATCTTGTTCAGTAATAGCAGGTAATGGCCACATTTGTACCTTAGAATTTTGCCGTTTCGAGGAGATTCCTCACGCATTTGCGCTGGATGTTTTCACACGTCTTGCTTATTTTCTGGCGGCGCACTGCTGCTCTGCTGCGCTGTAGGGTGTGGCGGAGGCGGCATGTGGCGGGGCGGCGGGTCACGGGCAGGGCGGCGGGCCATGGGGCGCATGGCGGGCGGCGCTCGCGGCTTGCTGGCGGCCCCCTTGCGGTCTCAGCCTCGCCACAGACTCTCGCAAGCCTCCAGGACATCCTTTAAGCACCTTCCGGCAGTCAACGAACACATGAGTGCCAGCATTGCAAAAATGCCTTGATTTATGGTTGCATGCTTGCTGTCGATAATTGCCATGCTACTTGTTTAGGCGGGCATTCTCTGCGGCGGGTGGCGCTGTGCGGACGGGGGCACCTGACACCCAGTTCACCGTCAAGATCGGCCTGGAAGTGCACACTCAAATCACGGCGCAGTCCAAACTCTTTTCCGGCGCCGCCACTGAGTACGCTGCCTGCAACCCACACACTGCACGCCCTTGCTATAGCCCATGCACAGGAGGCACTTGCATTCCTCTTGGGAACGGTACCTCCCCGTGCCCACATGCATACCAGGCACTTGCACTTTTCTTTCGTGCAGCGCCTGCGTGTGCTCACTCTGTACTGTGTGCCATGTTGTCAGGTTCATGTCACCACCTAACGCGCAAGTTGCCTTGTTTGACGCCGCGCTGCCCGTACACATTCTCTGCACTCAGTCTTGCGCCGCACACTTAAACAGGCTTAAACTGCAGTTGCACGGAGTCTATTCCGTCGCATCAATCGCTCTTGGTGCCTCAATTTCTCGTTGTGCCTTCGCCTGGTCTGCGACACGCTTGCTGGTGGTGGCGTGCGGTCAGGGCAGCTTGCCTGTGCTGAACAAGGCGTGCGTGGACCAAGCCGTGCGTACAGGTCAGCTCACGTGCTGTTTGCGCTCTGCGCTCACCGTGACCGCCAGGCTGGTGCCCATGATGGCTCTGTACTTGCTGGCTCACCTGCAGGCCTTGCTCTGGGCGGCCGCGTCAACCAGCGCTCCTCCTTCGTGCGGAAACACTATTTCTACTGCGATCTGCCACACGGGTCCTGCGCTCGCTTTGACCGTGCACTTTATTCGCTCCTTAGACATTCCGCAGACGCTGCATCTTTGTCATAACAAACACAAAAAGGACATAACAATCACGTATACTGCGAGAGAGAGAGAGAGAGAGAGAGAGGATTCATGCACGTGAACGATCATGAAAAGGTCTGCGTGCTTGGCAGGTACCAGATAACGCAGACAGACGAGCCTATAGTGTCGGGCGGTGCGATTACCATCCGTGTGCCGCAGTCTGCTGGTTCCTTTCGCCCCTGCCCAACCCCTACTCTCCCTCTCACCGGCGCGCACATACATGTTCCCCACCAGACCTTGTCGCGGCCTTACAAGTGATTGCGGCACAGCAGACATAACGAATGTATACTCGCAGCGTAAGAGAGAAAGCCATACAGCCCATATGCATCTGGCCGGCAACAGCTTCGAGTGTTGCGATGGGGCTGCATGTTGGCCTGGTTCTAGGCGGTGAAGAGCAGGAGAAGCTCGTGCGCGTCAACCGCATTCAGCTAGAGACGGACAGGTACAGTCTGTCAGACTTTTGCCTTTCTTCTTGAGTGTTTGGAATCCCTTTTGGTCCTCCAGTTACTGCCCCAACCGAGTTGCATCCTCTGTGCGTAGCGGCAAGAGCCTGCACGACTTGGATCCCACGCGCACGCACGTGGACCTAAACCGGGCCGGCCTGGCGCTCATGGAGCTCGTCACCGAACCCGACATGACCTCCGCCCTCGAGGTGCATCCCGCCCCCCTTGCAAGCCGCCGCAACTGTGCATGGCTCCTCGTTTCCCCCTTCCCCCCCTCCCCCAACCCCACTCCCAGCTCTTGTGGCCACTTTAACACACGAGACGAATGCTGGTGTGGGCGCGTGCGCAGGCCAACGCCTTCGTGCGACAGCTGACGGTACCATGCTCACCTCCCCCCCCCCTCCCCCCCGAGTGGCCCTCTGTCGCCAGTCCGTCGATATTAATCTTGCTGTCTTATTTCTGTCCTTCTACTGTAATTGATCGATACATCTAGCGTGAAATCTTTTCCTTTGTCTGTATCTGTTCTTGTTGGTTCAGGCAATAATGCGACGTGTGGGCAGCTGCCAGTGCCTGTTCGAGCAGGGCGGCATGCGCTGCGACGTCAACGTACCGCACTGCCACATCATAGCAACGCTTGGCAACAATCCGAACGGAAACTGGAAAATTTACTGAAAGCTGCTTGTCTGGCATGTGTGTGTGTGTGTGTCTGTGTGGTTGTGGCTGTGTGCACAGGTCTCATTGCACTGTCCGGGCTACGACGGGGAGCGCGTGGAGATCAAGAATATGAACGGGCTACGCGCCATGCTGCGTGCCATTGAGTGCTCCAGCCTCTATTCTAAATATGCTTGATCTTCACTCACACTCGCCAGTGCTCAGCCGCCATCTCACCCACCAACCTGTCCTTTAGTGTGCTTACATCTGCCCCACGTCCAACACGCATAGCCCGTGTCCTCGCATCTACCAGTGCTCCCACATCTGCTCCTCCACGAATCCACAGCGGCCTCTTCACATATTCGCAAGTGCTAGAACTCCCGTCTGCGCGCTTACACGAATACTAATCTGTCGCTGCTTGCTGCGCTGGGACGGCAAAGCGGCAGCTGGCGGAAGAGTGAGGCGGGGCTGCAAGACCTGCTGCGTGGCCGGTGCAGGTATGAGATCGAGCGGCAAACTGCCATGCTGCGTGCCGGCCAGAAGGTCGCAAGGAGAACATGCTTCACAAGTTAGATAACATGTGGCTGTGACGGGCTGCAGGCAAAAGCAGTGTGTATGTGTGATATGTGGGACAGGTGCGGCGGCAGACACGGGGCTTCGACGGCAACACGGGCACCACGTCAGCGCCACTCCATTCACACTACACGCCAGGCAGCAAGCAGTAGTACACACGCACGCGCAGAGGCCGGCTTGGAGAGCCACCCGGCAGCTCGGCGCTGCTACAGCACACACGCCGCACATGCACCATGTAGCAAGAGCAGCTGATTTACACTCGCACATAAAAAATTCAAATATAATGTGACTTCTATACCAAGTTGTTTTGAGTTCTCGTGGGTCCAGAGTACATATTGACCCTTGAAAGGGTCTTATTGTTTAGAAAGATGTAAAAAAATAGTTGGACGTTTGATGATGTGTATGTGCGTGTTGCAAAGCGATAGGTCTCACGTAAATACAGACCACGCGTGCAAATATGAGTAAATACGAACCTGTTTGCACATACAAAAGTACATACGTGAATGCATGCAGAATGTGCATACATACGTACATACATCCATCATACATACACATGCACACAAACATCTCTGTGTATATTCATGTATATGTATATGCATGTGTGTATGTATACATAAGCATACATAGGTGTCTGTGCTTACATTTGTTTTGGGAAGAAACAAAGTTTTATGAACAGTAATTCAGTATGCTTCCTTGCAGCTCTGCTGTGGCTCAGGAAGTGACAAGACCGCAAAAAGTATACCTGTGTATGGGCATGTGGTCCAGTAGAAAGCCGATGTAAATCTTGCGGTTTAAACTTTGAAAAGGAACATAATTTAGAAAACAAACAAAAAGGTCCACATTGACCAAGTGAGTGAAAGAATCGAACCTCAAAGATACCTCTGCTTTGCATGAAAAACCGCAGCAAAATCGATGCTCGGTTCAATCCAGTCATCTTTTATAGAATTTCATATTTTCGCTCCGCGACCAAGCGATGGCTTGTTTAGTTTCTCGCTGCGGGACAAGGAGAGCTTGCTGGACTACCGCTTCTTCCCCGACCCCGACCTGCCCGACCTGGTCGATTGCCGCCTGCCTGAACTGCCCTCCACAGGCTATCTATCTATCTATCTATCTATCTATCTATCTATCTATCTATCTGTCTATCTATCTATCTATCTATCCATACCCGTGCCTACGTTAGCAAGGACACTAGTTTGCTGTATGTGGGGCAGGTGCTGAGCGAGGACTATGTGCAGGGTCTGGCACGCTCCCTGCCTGAGCTCCCCGAGACGCTGGTGCAACGCTACAGAACAGAGTCAGCACGCACGACCGCAACGCGCCAAGTGCAAACCATCACAACCACCATCTCCACAGCATGTTTGTGATGTTATCTGTGCTTTTATCGTTTGTATTGGTACTGATTGAGTACGAAGAGCGACCTGAGCCCTTGCACCGGAGTGAACGCTAAACCAAATGAATGAACAGCAAACAAAGCAAGCAAGATTGGCAGTTTTCACACTTTCGGAGGCGTCGAATTTATTTTTTTAATGTAACAAAATGAAGAACAGAAAAGTAGTCTTTGTAAATGTCTCTGATGCCTTCATACGAGGCTAGCGTACGCCTTCTTTCCATAAGTATGTGTACTGGGACGCCAGGCAGGGCCTCTCTCTGTACGATGCGTCTTGTCTGGTGGCGGAGCCCGGCGGGCCAGAGTTCTTCGAGGCCATGCTGAGCGCGCCGCAGACCACAGCGCCCAGCCAGCCTTCCAGCAAAGTGCGTTCCGGCAAGGTCCCTCTACACCAACCCACACATCCTATTGTGCTTTTTGCATTGTGTTTATTGTGTCTCTCTTCCTTCCATATAATTACGTCGTTGGTCTCCGGTGTGTTCCTTTCTGTGCGCATTTTGCATATTGATTCACCTCTCCAGGTTGCTACTTTTCTCCTTTTTTATATGTTATGGTCTAGTTTTATCAATCTATGACTATACATTCATCTGTCGTAATATGGCATGGGTGTTCAACCGAGCTAGGCGTGCGTGAATTGGATGTTGGGTGAGTTGCTGGGGCAGCTCAACCAGCTCGACCCGGCGCGCGCAGGCGGGCGCCCCTTGACCTTCGCCGACTCCCCGGTCCGCACAAACCAGCACTGCATAGATGCCACACGTCGCATAGCAATCGTTTCTGATGGCACCGTATAGCAATGCAACTCCAGAAATATGATGCGGGATGCACAATCAGTGGCTACTGCTAAGAGTGAGCGCAGCCTTGTGTGAGGAGAGAAAGCAGTTGGGCAGTTCACGAGCGGCATGTGTGTGGTGGGTGCTGCAGGTGTCGCCTGAGCAGTTGGCGGAGGTGGTGGACATGGTGGCGGCCGAGGAGATCTCCGGACGCGTCGGCCAGCGCGTGCTGCAAGTCTTGATGGAAGAAGCACGCGCCAAACCAAGCGTCAACCCACTCAAAACCGAGTCTACATCTGCGACGCCAAGTTTGCGATCTGTGCGCGAGATTGTGCAAGAGAAGGGATGGAGACAGGTATGTCGATCCTATCTTTAAGACTATATCACCGCTTAAGCAGGCAACCAGCGATAAAAATTGCTTCGCCATGTGGATTGATACACCTGTGCTTGTTTTTCTGACGCGGACTGCGATTGATAGTGGACTGGTGATTTTAATGTCAGGTATCAGACGAGGATCATATCGCAGAGCTCTGTCGGACTGTACTGGAGAAGTTTCCGAAAGAAGTGCAAAAGTCAAATACAAGCTTGCAGCATAGTCTGTGCTCGATTGTGCTGTTTCAATGTGGCCGTAGGTATCATGAGGGACACGACGGCAAGAAGAGGAAACTCATGCGCCACTTCGTCGGGCAGGTACCATGTAGTGCGCAATCGTTACTGATGTACTCACGAGCCGTGTGCAGGTGATGCAGCTGTCCGCTGGCAAAGCCAATCCCGTGCTGGCGTCCACTCTGCTGACCAAGGAACTCCAACGCGATGGCCCTTCTGCTACAAGCTCCTCGTGATCCCATCGTTCATCTGCATAGGATATTCACAACGACAGCATATAGCTTCACTATTTAGGCATGGTTCGCATGCACAAACGATAGATTACTGGATACATATGAATCTTGCAGATAGGGGTGTAGGATGGAATGTTATAACACCAGAATTAACAATTCCAAAGTCGCCTCGCACAACCTGTATGTATAATTGCCATACAAATACAGGAGAGACCTAGCCACCTTGAGATGTGTAAGCTTTTCTCGACTTTCTTCGTTAGAGCACTCAGCATCCTCTCCTTTGCTTATGAGTCAGCACTGTAACAATTTTAAGCAGGTAAGGAAACAAGCACTGATCAAGAGCGACGTCAAAACCCTCGAACAACACACACTGATATACTTTCCCTCAGTCGCACCCCCACCCCCCTTCCACATCCACCACGGTCACCCCTACTTGCTATTTGTTAATGGCGTGCTTCTAACATCTCAACTTGTGACCGGGTTATAATAAGCATTACTTCAGCGTCGTGCTTGATTCCGATTTACATTTTCTTCAGACACTGACAGCAGATCCTATTCATGATACGTTCACGATGGCATTCGTTACCGTAAAACAATACATCACTGTTGCATCCCAATCAGTGCTTTCCTTAGGAAGTTGACTAGGTGATGGGATTAATGTAACCGGTATTTACGTTAGTGTGTGTGTGTGTGTGTGTGTGAGAGAGAGAGAGAGAGAGAGAGAGAGAGTGACACTTACACTATTTGTGAATTACTTGTCTGGGGTGGCACCAATGCCAATTACACTGTGTGGTTTAGATCTCTGTTCAAAGTGAAGAGTTAGTAGTTTAAAGAGTTAGTAGTTTATTACATAATTTGACTGGATTCAGTTACTATGTTTTTTTTTTTCACCAATTATAATCGGCGACATTCAAGTTAGTTGAACACACTTTGGATCCACATTTATATAAAAAAGGTTATATCTCATAAAAAAGTTATATCTTAAAAAAAAGTTTTATGTATTAAAAAAGTTCTATCTTATAAAAATCATATGACTTTTCACTTGAAAAAGTTTGAAGCAATGATATTTTTTTATACATATACTACGTGACTTTTTTAATACTTATCATGTGACTTTTTTCATACTTATTGCTATCGACATTCAAGACAAAAATTATTAGTTTTTTAGTTTTGGTTGGAATTTTGATTTTGGTTGGAATTTGAATTTTCAAATTAACTGCTATATGCGTCCGCAAAAATGACGTAATTTTATCGAAGTGTTACCGTCAAATTTGAATTTTTGACACAACAACGAAAAAGTGACAGAAAACAAAAAAACTGACTCAAAAATGAAAAACTCATAATTTTTTTGTCTTGAATGTCGATAGCAATATTAATATAACAATAAATTGTTATTTTATTTTATAATAATAATTTTTTTCATACTTAAAACTCAAGTTTTCAAATATATATATATATATATTCATATATATATAAATGGTCATTTATGTACTATACGGCTGTCTATCCGCAAAGTATAAAACAAGCCGTTAAAATGTGTAAAACCAACACTGGACATATAGAAAAAGTGTCCAACTCTTGTAAAAACCGACGAAGGTTTTCCAAAAATCAACCAACTAAGCACATTTAGAAAGAATTAAGACATATTAAGCACATAGTCCATATTTTTACTACATAAAAATATATATAAACAAAGTTTATATGGACTATGTGCTTAATATGTCTTAATTCTTTCTAAATGTGCTTAGTTGGTTGATTTTTGGAAAACCTTCGTCGGTTTTTACAAGAGTTTGACACTTTTTCTATATGTCCAGTGTTGGTTTTACACATTTTAACGGCTTGTTTTATACTTTGCGGATAGACAGCAGTATATACATAAATGACCATAGGGGGGAAGGGGGGGCGGTTTCAACGAAGTTGAAACGGGGGGGGGTTGGGGGGATAATATGAGAGTAAAAAAATGTAGTGCTTATGTAGTGCTTGTTGAGCACAAAAAGCAGTCCTGTTTCTTTTTGTGTATATGAGCACGGGAGAGAGAGTTTTTATTAAATACCGCTTCCTACATAGTGTCCAATCCCCCACGTTGGACACGACCGACTTCAGTTTTTGATGGTTGGACACTTTTTATTATGTTTTTTAAAGGATTTTATATATTATTATTCTTACTATTAATACTTTTTTTACTTGGACAGGGTGTCCAACCTTATATAAGAAAAATAAAAAAAAATATAGTCCCCCCTATATATACACCACCATATAAAAAGTTTTCGGCTCCCAAGGCCAAAGGGCGGACAGGGGGCAGGAAGATGAATTTTAATAAATCTCCCTCTGCTCTCTCTCGCAGACGGACGGCCTTTATCCAATGTGTGGTGATGGAAATCCAGTGGAAATCCACACAACGAACAACGCAAAAACGAAATGAAAACAACATAACAAATTAATAATGACTGCTAAATTTTGCAAAAAATAAAAGGCCATAAAGGAAAATAAAATAAACGAGTAAAGCACCTCAAAAAGAAACTCATCACACCGCTCCGTCAAAAGTAAAAAGGTAATATGTCAAAAAAAATATAAAAAAAAGCACCAAATAATCGGTGCTAACAAACGGGAATTGAACCCACGACACGGAAAACCGAGTGTGAGCACCCTACCCGTTCATCCAAGACATCATCATGCAACAATTGCGCAACAATTACAACCATAAAAACATACACATCCAACTTAAGAGATAATCTGGAAAAAAAGTGGAGCAGGGACGACACGTAGAAATGGAAAAATTTATTACTATTTTTCAGTAAAAGTGTGCGGGCAAAACAATGCCGTGTGCCCGCCTGCCCGCCTGCCCGCCGGGCAAGCGGGCAAAACTGCCAGAACATCCTCATAAACAGAATGAGTGAGAACCTAGTAAGTAGGGAAGACAGAACGATTGAAGAATGGATTGATGTCTTTAAGACGACGAAGGAGAGTAAGACTAATTTGAAGAAGTATAGAATAAGATGTGAAGAAAGAGTAGCCAAAGCAAATAAAGAAATAGAATTATTGAAGGAGAAAATGAAACCAGAACTAACCAAAATGAGAGCTATTGACATTATGATTAGAAGATTGGATAATGAAAGAGATAATGTTGAGGAGGATAGAGAATATGATAGGAACAGAAAGAATGAATTGAGGAGGATTGAAAAAGAAAGAAAATTATTCAAAGAGTGGAGGAGGGAGCATAGGAGCGAGTTTAGCAAAGTTGTCCAAGATAGAATTCTTAGAGGGATTGAAAACGAAAAACTTACTTTCAATCAATCCTACATTAAATATTCAGCATATATCCCAGTCCAAGTTAAATCAGAATATAGTCTGATGAATGAGCATGATGGGAATATGTATAGATGTATGAGAGGAGATTAGAGTAGTTTTGTTTATGTTGTGCATCTGCCTACCCGCTCACCTCTCCTTAAGCATCACGATAGACAACAAACAATGCTACAACCCTTCTCATTATATTTTATAAAAAGCACAGATTAGTTTATTATTAGAACGGCTTAAAGGCACTACCCACATATGTTTTTTTGTGCTTTTTGATGTGTGGGTAGGTCATGTCGGAGGAACTCGCAGAAGAGATGGAGGCGATGGGGTTGGAACGCGAAGAAGTTGAAGAGGAGGAAGCAGAAGACAAAGCCGTCGCGCCTTCGCCTTCGCCTTCGCCTTCGCCTGCAGAGGGCAAGGAAGTCATTCCTCGTCCGTGGGGGAACTTCAGCGACCTTCCAGCAAGAGTAACTCTTACAACTACAGGAAAATTTGTAGAAATGTCGAAGGCTTTTGTTAAAGCCACCAAAACTATCAAACTATTTTCCAGCAGATCAGCCCACCGCGAACATCGCGATTGTTTGTATGCAAGAGCCAAATACGATAACAGCATCAAAAATCCAAAATACACATATCATTTTCTCGTGTCCAAAGGGAGTGGTGAGCGAGAGGAGTTGATTATTTTCAACAGCCTCACTGCCTTGGCAAAACTGAACCACGAGGCAGGCCAAGTGAATTGGATCGTCAAATCCGTTAATTAAATCATTTTCTTTTGATATTATTTATGACTTAGAAAAAATATAAACTTGTCGTATATACACTGGCCAATGTGGAGTGAGAAGGATAGAAAGTTTGTTAGGCAGTTAAAAGTAGCAGACACTGATCATAAAATTTATAATGTTGTGTCTGACTTTTTTGAAATTAATGCTAAGCCGTCAATGGCTTTTCATAAATCCATAATTATGTTATTTAGTAATCAAACAAATGAGAAAGAAGCACTTGAAGCATTAAAAGTTATTTACCCCAAGTATGTCTTAATATATCCGAATTTGCAATCAAGACGACAACGAATATCTGAAGTTAGAATGAAGGCAATTAAACCAAATCAAAGTGAAAAAGTTTATGAAATGTCTAAACTAGATAAATACTTCAATTTGAACGAAGATGAAAGAATTGAAATCGTAGAAGGATACAAGAAAGATGTGAAGCAAAAGAATGAAGAAAAAATACAAATAGATGTGCGGGATGTGATGGCGAAAATGAACTATATGATTATGAGCAATGATGTGTATTTGAAACTCCTTGCATTAATGATAGCAACTGGTGCCCGCCCTGTAGAGATATTTGATAAAAATACATATGAACTGGTGCCCGATAAGCCGAGTTGGTTAAGAGTGAATAATCTAGCGAAGAAGCGAGAGGGACAAGAAAAGAATTGGACAGAAAGGCCAGTTATTCTTTTTACTCCCGCTTTTGTAATTGAAAAGGTAAATTCAATTAGAAACTATTTTAGAAAAAAGAAAGCGGTTATTATCAACGATGACGGGCAATTAGACAAACAAAAAAACAATGAGTTAAACAAACGAATAATTAAAATCTTTCCATGGCTGGAGAATTATAAACAGAAGAGCAGTATGCTGAGAAAGTTGTATGCAAGTTTATCTTATTCCAATTTTGCCAATCCAAAGTTGGAGAACTATAACACATGGGTAAGCAATGTGCTGGGGCACGGCGATATGATGACAAGTTTTTCGTATTCGTGGGTAAATGTGGCCGATCCTGAGGAGATTAAAGCAGAAGGAATTAAAACAGAACTTGAAGAGTTAAGAAGAAAGATAGATTTATATCTGAATTTAACTAATGTTAGCGAAAACGGAGAAGAAGAAAGCAAATATGAACCATTAGGAAAGAGAGCGAGCCGTGCAGATAAACTTGAATTGTTGGAAAAAATATGGAACGATTACGAGGGGCAAATAACAAATACTAAACTACGGCAATTAAGCGGGATAGGAGCAGTGCTCGTCAATGAGTTTGTAAAGCAGAAGAAGGAAAAGCCAGAAGAAGGAAAACAACCAGAAGAAGTGAAGCAACCATTAAGAAGAAGTGCTAGAATTAAAAAGAAGGCTAATACTTAACCACAATCAATGGGGGCTCTCCATATTTTACTCTAAGATTAGACTCTCGTCTGTAGCATTTAATGGAGCAGATTGTGAAAAACTCAATACTATCCACACCATAGAAATTGCCTGCTATGATCGGAGGATGCGACCGGAATGTGCGAGACAAACCGCATATATTACAAAATTCTTCTGTATATTTCGGCAGGGGCATTTCTGCATAAACAAATGTTCTTATGTGGCCAACGATATCCGCGGGCAATTCTTTAATAATAACTGACATGTTTTATATAAAATATCTTATAATATAAGATTAGTCTATTTTTGAAAAAAAATCAACTTACATATATAAAATGAACCTTTTTGGTCAAAGCACGAGCACTCCATCGTCATCATCTACATCGTCATCATCTTCTTTATCAATAGATAATATTAAAGATGCTTTACCAACAACGGCCTTCGGAGAATTGAGAACGGCCACTTTATCGCCAGTATTGCAAAATGTATTTACATATGGTATCAATACTCGTTTCTTTGACAAAACAGAAACAAACGGCGGGGTGGTATCAACTGCTAATTCAATGGCGGTTTTAACGACATCGGCCTCTGGTAATTCAACCGCACAGATTACGACTATAGAGAGAGCAAAATATAGAAGTGGCATGGGCTTGGTTGCTAGATTTTCCGCATTGTTTCCATCATGTACCGCCGCGACTACCTTTAATTGCGATATCGGCATAGGCACACCAGCAGACAATTTATGTTTTAGACAATCAAACTCTGGAATGTCTGTTGTGAGAACGGCGGGAAGCGTAGAAAATGTGGTTAGTCAGTATGCGTGGAATGTTGATAAATGTGATAATACGGGAAACTTCCCCGCGATTGATTTTACCAAATTGAATGTGTTTGAAATAGTCGTCCAATATCTGGGTAGCGGTCAGATTGCATTTAAAATTGAAAACCCGCGCACTGGACGAATGGAGATAATTCATGCGATTAAATATGCGAGCACTGCTACTACTCCATCATTGGATCAGGCGGCGTTTGCTCTATACGCGAAGGCGTATTCATCAACCCTTCAATCCGTTGTAATGAAAACGGCGAGTATGTTTTTGGCGGTTGAGGGGACTATTGACCGCACTATTGCTATAACTAATTCGTATGACAATGTCAAAACTATTGGAACGACGGAGACTTCTATATTTACCCTCCGCAACCGAGCCACATTTAATAGTAAGACGAATTACAATGTTATTTATTTTGAAAATTTGTGTGTGAGCAATACAAGTGACAAAATATGTATAGCAAAGATAACATTAAATGCGACACTTGGAGGCACTCCGTCATATTCCAATTATGATACCAACACATCAATAGTGGAAGTAGATACAGCAGGAACTACCCGCACTGGCGGAAACATAGTATTAACATATATATTATCTGTAGGTGCTTCTATTTACATTGATTTGTCTCGCTATAACCTAAAAATTGGAACGGGTAAGACATTGACCGTGTCAGCATCTCTAGTGGCAGGAACAGGTGCGAGTATTTACGCTTCATTAAACTGGATTGAAGACATCATCTAACCACACACAGGAAGGCTTCTAAACAAAAAAAATACACACTTTCAAAAATACAGGCTTTCAAACTTTTTTTCTATCTCTACTGCTAGATTGTTAATATTTGTTTTTTTTGTCATTTCCTCAACAATTGGTGCATGGTATTTCCTTAAATACCGATAAAACTGATCCATATTAGTCCCGCATGGGATTATATCTTTTTTTTGTTTCAAACGGCACTCGTTGACAGCCGTTATCAACTTAAACAATTTATCTATATTGTCCAAAAATATCATATATAATAAGGGAAATTATAGTCCAAATGTAAATAAACCGATAGGATTAAGCATGATACGCCTTCAAGAGAATACTAACTTCAAAATTGACAGGAACCTCCAAAACTTCACCGCCCGCATTTCTAATTACAATATCAATAGACCTTAAACTTTTCGTCGTATTAAATGGCACATAATCGGCAACATCATTAGAACTCTCAAAGTAGCACTGGACTCCATATGGTTTATCTAAATTACATTTACCGACCACGGAGAAATTACCATTTGCTTCAACTAAACCAGACTGATTTAAAGCACGGCTATGGACATAAACGGCCGTTTCACCGATTAGATTGACTATGGATTGCATCGTGCTACTCGCCGCCGCCGAGATATCAGCAGTTAGTCCTATCTTGTCGCTAATCGTGCTGTTATCGTAATCAAAAGCATACGTATCACCAGTGAAAGCGAAATTCAATTTATTAACGGAGTTCAAAGTTATAACTACAGAGTTGGGGGTAATTGCTGAATTAATCGCAGTTTGAAGAGCGGTAATAAATGTATCAATGGTGTATTGATTTGCTGTTACGATTGCCTTTTTGTAGCCGATCCAGTTGTTTTAATCAATGTGAGAGTGTTGGCATAACTCGGTATGTTTGGGAAAACATTTGGGATAGAGATACTTTTAACGACATAAGCACTGACTATATCAATATTACGACCAGTTGCTGGTAAATCAACGACGAAACGGCCATTGTGAGTAGAAGCGGATTTGGATTCTGTTTTATCACTTGAGGAGACACGAAGGAGGAAATTTTTGCGGGTGCGCTTTTCGTCTTCAAGATTGCTTATCGTAAATGTCATTGCTATATTATAAATTATATATTATTCTAATTTTTAATTTTTTTATTGTTTGACCACGCATCTACTGGGATAGATAGAAGCAACTTTGACGTACTTCAACCAAGCGGTGATGGCTTTATTTACGGTCTTGTAATTATCAGCATAACGAAGAGTAACTTCCGCAGTTCGCGAGTTATTAACTGCAAGACCAGATGCACCAATGTGTGGCGATTGGTTAAGAGTTTGGATAATGGTTGCAAATCCTGAGTTGGATGTAAGCCCTGTTTTGCCTGAAAGAGAATACCACTTGCGAAAGTTTTCAAGAGAAACAGACGAAGACATGTAAGCATCACGAATGCCCATAGTCGCTTGGAGATTGTTAATATACAATTCGGCACATCCTCGTTGAACTGAGGCAAGATCATCGGTACTTCCTCCAATATCCATCTTCTGTTGCGGGGCATACCAATCGCCAATACGGCACTGATACTGCCTATAAGGCATTTGAGTAGTTCCCAAGTTATCAATTTCAGCACTATCGGGGAGCACATTTTGAGTTACAACATACAAGCACTGAGCACGAGCAACGGCCTTATTCACTTGAAGATTAAATTCAGCGGTTGTACCAGGATTAGCCTTTTGGTTTTGATATGTTTCATAAGTGTATGGAAGGCCTTCCTTGCTTCCCATCTGTTCAAGAATATTTCTCTGCACAGCGGGAGCAAGAGAGAAGGTTTCCAACATTACAACTGGGTTTGATACGGTGAAAGTGAGAGCAGCCGCGGTAAAATCTTCTGGAACCTGACCATTACTACTTCCGATAATCGTTAATGCTTCCTGTGGCGGAGCAAATGTCAAACGAAGTCTCATACCACTAATCAAAGAGGGAGGAATGAGAGTTTCTTCATTAAACACTCCCGAAAAGTAATGGAGAGGAATACAAACTCTCAAAAATTGGCCAGTAGCACATGCAGTAATAGTATTGAGTGCAAAATCTGTCACGGAAGCCGATGCAATATCACCTGTCTGATTAATTTCAACATTTTCTCTCTGTCCCGCCATCTGTGCCTGCCGACGATAATCAAAAGGATAGTGCCACGGGAGAATATTTCGCACCATCTTGTTCAAATCTTCAATTCGTTCAAGTTCGCTACCATCCTTACTTTCCAACAAAAATCTTTCAAAAATAGCAGTCGCGGGAGTGTTCTGAAAACCAATGGCACAATTATTGTGTGCTTTAGTATCAGCACCATCTGCTTTAATGTCAAACGACAAATAGCAATTCTTTCCATAAACAAAATCAGTGCTTGCCTGTAGTGTAAAAATCATTTCAGTCCCAGACGAACTGGCATAAGTCTGCTGATCGGAGAAGTTCTTCTTAAAGATGCTCCCCTGCTCAGTGAGCGCCAGATTTGCTGGCAACTCATACTTGAGGTTGTTGAGGGACATCAACTCCTCCGTGTTCTTCATGTCTTTTGTTTCACTCATGATTGTAAAGGCTCGGACTTATATTTATGCGATAAAAAATAATTATTTGCAAATTTAATTAATTGAGTTATTCATCGGGCAAAAACACATTTTTTATTTTTCTTACATCACCTTGTATTGAGGCTAAGGTGGTATCACGGCCTTCTCTGCTATCAAGTTGATACTCTCGGGAAGTTGCACTCTTCACTGCTTTTTGTAAAAATTTCAAACTAGACACGGCAGTATCTAAATCAACAACATCTGTGGTTCCTTTGTCGCTGACATCTGGCAACATGCTCTGCAAGTCATAAGTCGGCACTGGGTATAAACTAGAATAATCCGTAAGGTCTTGATTGACTAATGGTGCTCCTTTGTCAGACCACAATTCAAAATGGTTCAATTGCATTGCATCGCTAGTTTGTCTGTTTGCTTCGTTTAGTTTATTGACGAATTCGCCAGATGACTTGTTCGCCGCGCGGGTGTTTCTAATCATCCTCTTGTATATATACTAACAAGGGATATTATTCTCTTTCATAAATTTAATTATATTAACTAGTTTGTTGTATGAGGCCGATTTACTCATTCGCTCATCCAAGTCTCTCGCGATTTTATCCCACTCTCCGTCTGGTGTCATTTCCACTGGTTTGGCACTTGGCGGTGGCGTAGTATTTGTGATAGGATTTGGCAGTAGTTCTGCTGTCTTTCTATTCAATGATAAATCAACTGGCGGTGCCGATGTTTCAATGGGCGAGGGGTTAGAAGGTGCTTGTATTTTCTTTTTTCTTGGTGCTCTTGGCTTAAGTTGCGATGGAATTTCGCCAGACTTGATTTTGTTGTGTATTTGGATTACTCCCTCATATTCTGGTGTGCCTTTCTTGATGGTATACATTCCTTTAATGCCATTCTGTTGGCGGTAAATACTCACTGCTTGGTTGTAAGTTGTCGTAAATAACCTAGTGCTCATATTATATTATTAATAAATATAAAAAAATTGCTTTTAAAACTAATTAGCCTTACCTCAAGTTTTTAAGTGTAAAATAATATCAAAGTTCTTCCTGAATACCTGTCGCTTATCCGCTATTCTATTGTTAATGAATAGAAAAGAATAAGGCTCCGCTGTGGCATGTCTAATAAGCACATCCATCTCTTTATCAGTCAGATATTGACTTTCATGCTCCGCTTTTATTCGTTCAATCTCCGATCGTTTCACACCCGAAAATATGGCAATATAATGGGCATTTATTCTTACATTGCGGGGAATTTGCATGTATGATTGTGTCGTTATCCATACGGATACTTTGGCATGTGTTGAAGCAAAAGCGATTTCTTGTAATACTTCGTGTTTAAGAAACTTGCGGGATTGTGCCACATCATCACAAATGATTAATATCTTTGGTGCTTTTTCGTATCCCTTCGCCTCTATTTTGCTTTTCTGTTCGTCAAATATTCGTCGCAATAATTCTGGCTTGTCCTCTCGTATGATATGGTCGTCTTTCAATTTCAAAACATCCGTAAGCATCTTAGAAGGAGATAAACAAAACATATAAATTTCGTCCCACCAGCCCTTAAGCATGTGTTTATTACCTAGCAGGTTGGCGATCATAACGGACTTGCCACTGCCCGTAGCACCACAAATGATGAATAGCCCCATCCCCGGAAGGATGTTTCCCCTTTGAAGTGGTTTCTCTTTGACACTATCCCGCTCGGACTCTATTGCCTCAATTTTCAAACCTTTTTAAAATTTTTGTTCTTTTTTGGGTAATTCCGTTATGACTGGACGGCTGACTTGAAATTCATTTTCGTGTAATTCATCAATCTTACTGCCTTCAAGTGCCGTTCGTAAAAGTGTTTTTCGTGGTAGTCTATTTGGTCTAAGTCCTCGTTTCATTATTATACTTAAGCATTGAGAAAATAGTTTTGATTGTATCTATAATTATCATATTCAACACCATAAGGCATGGGCGGGTGTGCATAGTTGGTGAAGAATGGCGAGTATGGGCTTCCAAAAGAATAGTCAGACGGGGGATTAATCAATGGTTTAAAATCTTTTCTTTCTGCTCTAGTTTGCACTTGTGGCGGAATTTCTGCTTTGAAGTTCTTAATCATTCTAGCCTTAACGGACGGCATTCTTACCTTCTCCGACACTCTCTTAACAATAACTGCCCTGTTATAACGATTTATCATCATGTGCCGCTTTTGTGCCACTAAGATAAGTTCCAGTCTGTGTGTTTTCTTCTGGTTCTGGTGCTTTTACTTCATCCTCCCCTTCGGGCGGTGGCGGTGGCGGGTTCGGTTGCGGTTGCGGTGGTTGGTCTAGCGGTGGTGGTTGCTTAGGTTGTGGCTTAGGTGGCAGTTGTGGCTTAGGTTGTTTCTTTGGTGGCAGTTGTGGCCTAGGTGGCAGTTGTGGCTTAGGTTGTGTTTGTGGATCGGGTGGTGGTGGTTGATTACTTGGCGGGGGGTTTACTTGTTTCAATTGCTCGTAAAAGGAATTTCCTTCGTCTTTCCTTCCGTTAACATAAGAAGTTACCGCTCTATTGTATATATCGGCCAATCTTACCGCCTCTGCCTCCTCAAGTTTACCTTCCTTCAATGGCTTATACACTTGTTGTAATTTGGCAATATTAGTCCTTACTTCTTTTTTTTGGTCTTCGTCTTGAATTGAACTGATTATTTTCGCGGTTGAATACTCGTGATATGAATGTTGTTGGTGTTGCGATAATTTTCCGTAAAGGTCATTATGAAGTTTGGTAAACAATTCATCACGATATTTATCCAAATCTCCTACCTTTATCTTATGGTCTCTGCTAAGCACTCTTTCAATGCTGTCAATATCCGCTTTCTTTTGAAACTTTTTACTAGTTAATTTTTTACCGCTTCCTTTGCTAACTATGTCGACATAGTCTTGTTTGATGCGGTCTTGGACTTCGGGCGGAAATTCTTTCAGTAATTCATCAATGGAATGTCTGGCAGTTTTTCTTCCCGCGACATCTACTATTTTTTCCCGTGGTGGTGGTGCCTGTGGTTGTACTTCAGCCATTTTTACTTCTGGTATATTATTATGAATATTATTATTATTATTATTATTTTCTGTATTTGATGCTGATGGTAGCGGTTCAACGGATTTTGACGGGCTAGGTGATACAGATTGAGATAATATGGGTTCAACGGATTTTGACGGGCTAGGTGATACAGATTGAGATAATATGGGTTCAACGGATTTAAGAATTTCTGGCGACGGAGTAGGCGATATGGAAGCAAATGTAGTTTCTGCAATTCTTTCTGCTATTGGTTTTACTGAGGAATAAAGATTTTCTATATTATTCGCAATATTGCTAACTTCAACCTCTATTGGCTCTTCAACTGATACCTGTTCTAATTCATTTGTAGTTTCTATGTTAGATACTCTTGCTAATTCTGCTTCGTTTAGAAACCCCGTTTTATAATTAGAACCAACTTTAGAAACATATGTAGTCCAGTCCAAAAAAAAGTCTTTGTAATCATCCTCTGCTTTGTATTTGTCAATATTCTTTTTTATCACGAAATCACCATTCTCGTCAAAATATCCTACATCTGCCAAGTATTTGTCATATTTTTCCATCACCGCATCAACCCATGATTTTACTTTTTTCACTTTTTCTGGCAAATCAATGGTAGAACCATACACCATTAACAACGGAGACGATACAAATTTCTTCCCTTGGAAAAATGCCAAGGCAGACCCACCGAATAAAAATTTGAGTTTCCCGTGCAATTCACTCCATACTCGCTCCATGTGTCTTCTACTCGCCGCTCCTGCTAACCTTCTCGTTGTTGTGCCTCCAAACAAGGATGGAAATTTTACGACCAGATATTTAAGAACATCTATGCTCGTCTTCCATTCTCGCATCATGAGTGCGATTTCCTCCGCGATCTGCCTTCGCTTACTTAATGGATACTTAATAGGAGCATAGATTTTAGACAACTCATATACCGCCTTCGCCAGTGCTTTACCACCGACTGCATTCACACTCAACAAAGCGGATCCCATGTTGTGGAAATTCATGTTAGCACCTACATTTTTTACATAATCTCTATCGGAAAAATGTTGAACCATATCGTCAGGCGACATGTGCATGAGGTCGTGTCGTATCGCTTCATAATCAATCTTATTTATGGGGAGATGATAAGATGCTGTCCCGATTTTGCCCTTGTAGTCTAATCTAAATCTGTTCCGCAAGTCCGTTCCGGGGCCGTTGAAGTTGTAGTGAGGGACATGCCACTCTTCTCCTTCGTATACTTCCGCCAAAGAGGGATTGTCTTTTTTTTTCTGTTTGGCCATTTTATATTTCCTGTTATATAATATGGATAAAGAAAAAAGTAAAGACGAACAACAACTTGAAGAATTGGAAAAACTCGGCAAAGAGATAGACAACATCCGCATTAATCAAAACTTAGTAAATAGAAACCCTGCCGTTTTTAGAAAACCCGAAAATATACTTTACCGCCTGCCACTGACGGATAAGCAACGGGAGACGATTTACAACAATATAGTAAAAGAAAAGGCTGGTTAATATATGTTATCAATATTATTGTTTGTATTACCATTTGTGCTAAGTCGCACGGCTTGCGATTTCTACATTTTAAATAGAGACTACAACAACAAAAAAGAAAACTGCATCTACTGCATACAATCTGGATTAAATGTTAATTTTACCTGTGTGTATATCAACAATGGCAACAATGACTGCCGTTCATTTATGGATACAATCCCCCTGATATGTGCTGGAGATAATAAATGGTATAAAACTGCATTATATGAGTGCTCACTTCTTTGAAGCATTCGGGCTAGGAAGCACTATACCCACCAAAAGTGTGAGTATTCCGACATAGACATTCGCAGTTTCGCAGGGGAGGTTTTTTTCGCTTAATTTCACTAAACATAAGATCATTATTCCAATGATTATAGTCATTTGAAAGAGATATTTAATCAATCTGCTATCAGTCTTCTTATTAGTCATACAACAATTTCATTCATTTTCTATCTCGTTTTCAATTTTTTCTCTTCTGTTTTTAGTTCTACTTCAAGAACACGGGACTTTAATTCTGGAGTTAGTTCGCCATCCATATCCATGATAGGTGGGGGTCTGTGAAGTCTGGTTGTATTATTAGCCATTTTCTCTAATTTCTTGTAGTATATTCATAAGATTTTTATTTTCTTTTTCTAAATTAACTACCCTATCTCGGACATGTCCGAGATTATCTGATAATTGTTGAACGGCCTTAATTAACGGGGCAATAAACTCAGAATAACCTATACCATAACGGACATCACCACTATCAACACATTTAACATCTTCTGGATTAACACTTACACCCTTCAATTCGTATTCCGCTCTTTGCTTTGGACACGGAACCATAATTGTTTCTTTTATAAAACCGCCAAAATCTAGCATATCCATTTCTGTTAGTATGTCTTCTAATTCTTGTGCTATTAAGCCAGTCCTACATTTCTTTTTGTCATCAACCATACGATACCAGACTGGATTTAACTTATTAATAAAATCTAAGCCTAAGCAATCCTTTATATCTTCTTTTTTTCTCCTGTCTGAATATTGAATTGGATTAGACAATACCCACAACTGACCATCACTCGCTCTTAATGACATTAAAGCAGTATTTGAATTATTCTCCCATATGAACCCACTCGTTGAAGAACCATTAACTCTAAATCTAATAGCATAAGAAGTTAATCCTCCTCCTCCTCCTGCTTGTGCTGTTCCTGTTCCACTTAATGTTTTATTTGTCCCAGACTGAGACATATAAATTCCCCAGTTTGGGTCAGTAGCATCCCATACAAATATTCCGCGGCTACTACCCCCGTCTGTTTGCCCTTGAATTGCTATTTTTGCCCCATTAGTTGTTGCCGATGCCGTTGTTAGCACCCCAGAATATGTAATTCCCGCACTAGCCGTTATTAATCCTTTTGTCCATAAAGTCCCGTTTGCCCCGTTTAATGACATTAACAATTGTTCGGCAGAATTCTCCCACACAAAACCCATCGTAGCATCATTAGCCACTCTAAAACGAAAAGCATATGAACTAAAATCATTTCCTGAAACCGCCAAACCATTTGCCAAACTTCTAGTGTTTAGAGCCCCACCAGATGCTGCATAAATTCCCCAACTCGTATTAGTCGTATCCCATAGAAATTTTCCTTTTGCATTTGTTCCGTCTGTTATTCCCTGAACTCCTATTTTCGCTCCACTTGTATTTGTTGCCGATGTCAGTGTGCCTGTGTATGTAATTCCCGCATTTGCTGTTAGTAGGCCTGCGGTGCTTATGTTCATTGCTTCTGACCACGATATGTTGCTTCCTGCCGTTATTCCTGATTTATAATAAAAAGCAAGTTTGCCACTACCTTTTACTATTAAAAAGTTTGAACTGCTGTGGCTTGATTTCCATACATTGTTCCCATCCTAATAACAATCAAAAGCCAAGTTTATGTTGTCGTGTGTGGCATTCAATTGTTGAAAAATTGGATATATGTCGGTTGCTGTAAATGCTTGTATGTGAGGTCCTTGTAAAATTGATGGATTATCTACACCTGCTGGACCATATAATTCTAAACCTCCTGATACTCCTATTCCTTTTGTCGCTCTACCTATGATTATCGGCTTACCTGATGCCGTTGTTATTTTATCGCTCGTTGCCAATGTTGTTGTTGATATACCCGCGGTTGCCGTTAATGTAGTTCCAGTTATTGTTCCACCATTTGTTATGTTGTTTGAGTTCATATCCAAAGCACCATAAAACCGCATACCGCCAGCATTGTTAAAACGGACAATGTCAGACGAAGCACTTTTATTATCCAAAAGTTTTGAAATATAAAGACCTGCTCCTTTTACATCAGATGCTACATTCGTGAATACATAACCTCTTTGGTCTGCGGTTCCACTTGAAGCCGTATTTAGAGTAAATAAGAAATACTGATAATCTCCTGATGTCTGTGAAAAGAATATATCTCCTCCATTTTGGTTTAATATCCTCGCCCCATTATATGTTATATTTCCGCCATTAGTGATAGTTTGATTATTAAAATCGGCATTGTTCGTTAAAGTTAGATATTTTATCACAGTGCTCGCCCCATTAAATGTTTTACTTCCTGTTATGGTTTGGTCGCCTGTTAGTTTTACATTTTGCCCGTCCAATGTGTCCGCATACCCTTTTGTCGCTCCGTCCGTCGCTAATGTCGGAGTTCCAAGGTTGGCTATTTTGCTACTATTACAATCTAGCCCCGAAGCATTCACCCAACCGACTATCGCTCCATCAATAATGAAACTTATTTTTTTCGCATTTATTTCAAAGTTATAATTTACACCAGTGCCCATATCAAGGCATCCGATAGTTCCTATATTGGCTGTGGAGTTAAAAACCACGAAAGTTCCTTTTGTTGTCGCATTCGTTGAATTTCCTGTTATTTCAAGGGGCACTGCTAAATGTCTTAATTCCTGCTATGGTTTGGTTTCCTGTTAGTTTCACATTTTGTCCGTCTTTTGTATCAACATAACTTTTATTTGCTCCGTCCGTTGTTGCTGATGGTGTGGCTAAGTTTGTTATTTTGTTGTTATTCAAAGATAGTGTAGTGCCAGTTGCGGTTATAATTACATTATTACCTGAATATAACTCAACATACGAACCCGTTATTTGTATCGGATAATAAGTCGCAGTTGCTATTTTTTGTGCGGCAATCATTCCAATATTTGTCGCTGTATCAAAGGCAATACCGATACCATCAAAAGCGGTTGGAGCAGTAGCACCCCGTACTTCTATTGTTGAAGTAAATTTTTTATTTCCTGCTATGTTTTGGTCTCCTGTTAGTTTAACGACAGAAGTGTCAAGAGTAGAAACATCAACACCATCAACCAAATTTACGTTTGTTATACTTTGGCTTTTCATATCAATCCCCGCACTAGCATTTACCACATTGCTGAATGTTTTGGTTCCTGCTATGGTTTGGTCTCCTGTTAGTTTGACGACTGCGGTATCAAGGGCAGAAACATCAATACCATCAACATTACCAACATTTGTTATGTTAAATCCTCCCATATTTAAACTACCCGTCATAGCCGTTGTGCCGTCCTTTGCTAGTTTGGTGTCGGTATATGCTTTTGTTGAAGCATCGCCGTCATAGAATGGCGCGGGCAGTCCGCTGATTGCTGTTGTGCTATTAAAATTTAAAACATTGCTCGCCAATGTCATTCCACCGCCTGTTGTTGGAGCAAAAAGTATGGACGAGCCGACAATAGTTAGTGGATAGCCCGTGGCTCCACCCGCATCCGACGAATAGATAGAGCCCATATTATTGTTATAATTAAAGAATAATTTGCCTGTGTTTAATGGATTTGAGTCTTTTACGGCCACATAAGTAGTAAATATTTTGTTTCCTGTTATGGTTTGGTCTCCCGTTAGTTTTACCACCGAAGTGTCAAGAGCCGAAACATCAATACCATCAACCAAATTTACATTTGTTATACTTTGGCTTTTCATATCAATCCCCGCACTAGCATTCATTATACTGCTAAATGTCTTAATTCCTGCTATGGTTTGGTCTCCTGTTAATTTAACCACAGCACTATCAAGAGCCGAAACATCAATACCATCAACATTACCGACATTTACTACATTAAAACCTCCCATATTCAAATTTCCAAACATCATAGTGAGGCCATCCAATCTAAGAAAAGGTGAGTTTGTATTGCGCCATTGTCCTGTGCTATAAATGAGTAGTTGGTTATTTGTGGGTGTGCCTGTTATGACTACATCCGTTAATTTATCTAATTCAAAGTCGATTATATAACTTGAAGTCAATGTAGCAAATGAAGTATTGCCGAGCCCGTCCGTTTTTAATATTTGATTAGCCGTGCCGTCCGCTAATGGCAAATCATATTCATTATTAATTGACACATAACCGCTGTCAGATATCAACAAAGAGGAGTTATTATTTCGCGAGGATATTGTTATATCATCAGTCCTTGCTTGGACTGAGTTTGCTTCAATATGGTCGCCATATAATACGCCATCAACTTCTAAATCCTCGTCTATTATCACAGAGCCGTAATAGTGATATGCCCACGGATTTCCCAGATGGTTCATATTTTAATTGTATTATTTTTTAATAAATCTTATAGTATAAGATATATATAGTTTAAAAAAATGAATATATTTGGCCGTTCGCAAGAGCAACAATCTATTGACACAAAAACAATCGCGGTCGTGGCTACCCCGACATTAACAAGAAACATTCAAAATGCGTATGTTGGTCTTGATATGCGCTCATGGATGACTAGTTCAACATTTACAACACTCTGCACGGGCGGATATGGTAGCAAAACAATATCAAGTTTAGGATATGGTTATTTCATTAATGTATCATTTCGCGGGTCTTTGAATTTACCCGCTCCGACTGGCATTGCCACTTTTCAATTTTGGTTTCATATCACAGATGGCACGAATACATATGATTATTATACCGAAGTGCTAAATTATACAACCGCCATTGATTATAAGTCTTTTGATTGTGTGTGGCTAATCCAAAGATATGGAGTTCAAATGAATTTGATATGGCAGATGACTTGTCCAAACCCGTCTGACACCACTAATAACAGAACAATAAGAATTGTAAATAATACAACCAATGATGCTCTGGTAACGTATGCGGCGGATGCTCCAATAACATTGGAAGTATATTACAAAACGGCATCTGCGGATTATGTCTCTTTTAAACCATCATATTTTAATATTGATGTGATGAGAGACATAGCACTAACTGCCTCTTACACATGAAACCTGTCATACATATCTTTTAGTGTCGTGAGTTTGCCCTCGTGTTGAGATAAAACATCGCGGAAAAACGTCTTATAATCTAACTTACCATATTTAAGAGTGGGGCGTTGCTCTGGCGGTATATGTCCGTATCTACTCTCGTGCCATTTCTTCATATCCTCCTGTAATATGGTGCGGTCTTCAACTTTCATGTATAAGAAATTAAACGGGTCTTTTGATACTTTCAAATGTGCCGTTATTATTTCATAGCAACTATACCCGCTCTCGGGCGGATTCCGCTTTGCTTTAATCGGTGTTTTCTTCTCTTCTTTTGCTTCCGTTTCCTTTTTTTCTATTTCCTCGCCCACATTAACCTTGATTTCAGTAATGCCTGTTTCTACTAAATCCGCCGTTTTGAATGGCACACTCTCTTCCTCCTCTGCCATACTGCTAACTATGTTTTCCAGTGTAGTGGCCGACGGCATTTCTACTTTTACATTGTCGCTAGTATGTTGATCAACATTTGGTTTGTATTGTTCATAAAATGATACAATGTCGGGTTTCGTCCATTTAATGGTCGGTTTCTTAACATTGCTATCAATCTCCCATTTGGCGATCTCGTCCAAATAACTTTGCTTTGTGCTCATACTATATAATGGATAGAAAAAAAATACCAGAAAGTATTATTGTTTATTCATCGTCGTCGTCCTGTGTGCTAAATCGCCATTCTTGGTCGCCATAAATAGTTCGCCATGTGTTCTGGCATTCTTCCAGAGAGGGTAATTGTATAAATCTTGGTCTCCTTCCGCCTATGGTTTTCTTTGTTTCCCTTGCATCGGGGATCAGTTTTTTCATTTGCATCCAGAAACTAGTTCGTGAGGTATGGGGATCGTTAATATTTGATTTGTATATGTCATACATTACTTCTTTTGAAACTTCTTCGCCAAATTGTATTTCTGGCATTCCGCTTGAAATATGGCCATCGTTTAAACAATCCAACCACCACTTTCTTATTTTAGATAATGTTTTTGCTTTTTGTTGTCGTAGTCCGCCTGTTAATATCGTCTCGCGATCATTAAAAGTGCTAAGGTCTCGTTCGGCAAGAAACTTCGCCAGTCGCTGTCGGTCAATTGCACGAATATCCGCAATCACTTTTCTTTTTTCGTTTTCTTTCATTAGTGCCAATTCGTCCGATACTTCCAATACCAGCCATCGTTGCTCCGTCGTTCCTGCGGGGACAACCCATTCTTCGTTAGAAGCAAGCACCAAGAAGAAGATATTTTCTAATGTGAGATTTGGTAAATATTTTTGTTTGAGAGTGAGTGTATTTTCGGATACCATTTTCTTAATAGTGCCCGCTCGTTCCTTATCACCACCCCACACCATTTCGTCCATATATACGACTATAGCCCGTGCTAGTTGTGCATTGAAGTCTCCCAATACTTCTTTCACATCGGAGGGCTGAAAGTAATATTCGCCACCAATAATATCTTTGAATATTTCAAGGATAATCCCCTTACCTGCTCGTTCTGTGCTGGTTAGCACCAAAGATAAATGTAATTTCTCCCACGGCTTTTGGTAAATGTGTGCAAACATATCTAAAACCTTTTTATAGACATTTTGGTCTCCACCGCACCATCTGTTTAGAATATGTTGAAAGAATGGCTCGTTTTTCTCTTCTTCTGGAGTAAATGATTTTACATCGTGCAATGTGTCGGCGGGGACGGCAAATCCTTTGAATAAGTTGTAAAACCCTTTTTTATTGTCATCAAAGTATGCCTTGGGGTCAAAGATAATATCATTTACCTCTCGTCGTTTCGGGTGAGTATTCCACATTTTGTATAAATCAACAACATTCAATGTGGCGGGGTTTTTGCCTAGTGCCATCCAGTCTTCCTTTGAAAGATTAGTCTTTATTCTTTTGTTTTTGAAGAAGGCCTCCATTGCCGTTTCTGTTTTATAACGAAACACCATTTTATCCCTAGCATCAATGTATTCTTCAATTATGGTTGGCTTTGCCAAGTTAGCAAAACAATATGATTTGTTCATCCATGCCAAAGCGGTTTCTAGAAAATCTTTGAATTTTTCAATCGTCTTACACTCACTGCCAAGTCGCCGTAAGTCATCAATAGTGTTGATATCGTGAGCAATTGCGGGAGTAAATTCATGAATTCGCACACCTTTACCTTCACAACCCGTATCATGGCAGTAGAAATAAAGCCCGTCGCGTTTCCACACAACATAGCAGTTGTCGCTTTGGTTCTCCTCGCCATTTATGATACATTTTCTCACTCCTTTCGTTTTTAAAACAAACATTCGTTGCTTTTGCTCTTTTATCTCCACATTAGCCACTTTGCTGAGTATGATTTGTTCAACTTCGGCAATAGTTATGTGCTGGTATCGTCGCAGAGACGTGTATTCGGGCAGTTTAACACTATAATATGAGGTTTCGTCGGGTCGCATGATTAAGTAATCATCAATATCCACATCTTGCAATAGTTTCAATGTATTGGTTTTTGGTGTATAAGAGTATGGAAGCAACACACGGCTACTCCCGTCTTTATGAGAGTAAATGGTGCGAAATGCTCGGTTCTTGTTATACACGGAGATATCAAGAATGGTTCGCAGTTCAATTTTTTTATCCTGTCGTTCAAAGGTAAAGCAGAGGTCAGTGTAATTTTTTTCAATAATGGTTTCAACGAATTTCCAAAATTCTTTTTGTGTGTCGCAGTTGGCAAATACGAAGCCGTTGTCATATGAAAAGTGGCACGACATCTTATCACCCTTGCAAGCATCCAAGTATTTGGCCTTTTTCGGGTTGTATTTCATACCAAGTAGTTGAAATACATTTTCCATTAAATCGTTCCATCGTTCATACATCTTCTCTCGCGAGATACTCAAGTTATCGCCGTCCAAATCGGCAAACATTCGCTGTGGCTTACCATCAATCAACACTTCGTAAAATTGTTTTTGTTCTTCGGGGGTTTTTTCAATCAATTCAATAAAGTCTTCTTGGTTTGGTAAAGTAGTAAATTGTTTGTTGCCCCATTTGATAAGGATTTCGGCCGTTTTGCCCTCCAGTGCTTCTTCCTGTTTCCAGTGCCAGTTGCCATTGTCCAACATAGGGGCGGTCATTGTATATCAGTGGTCAGATTTTTTTATAGAAAAATAATTAAATTGTTCTATATATCTATACCCATATGTTATCTTATCCTTAGATGAAATTAAAATATTCTATATATACTCACCGCAACCAAAAGGGAGTGTTGTTTCGTATTTTATTGTAGCAGTCGCAAGGTTCATATCCTCTGTAAGCATTACAAAGGGTGCATTGGTAAAAGGCCTTTCGCATGCATGTCGTGTGGTAGTATTTGTCCTTGTTCGGGTATCGTGCTATTATATTTTTTGAAATCGCCCTTTTGCTTTCGCAGTGGCTACAAAATTTAACATTGGGGTCGTTAAGTCTAACTAGCAACGACAACTCTTTATTCATTTCGCGATTGTTAAACCGCTTGACACAATGTGATCCAATAATCATCTCAGCACCACTGGTTCTGTGCTTGATTATGAAGTTCTTTGTAATTATGTGCCCACAGCAACAATAACTTTCTGTGCCACCTTCTAGCATATGTGCCACCTGCCAGTCTTTAGTTTCCCATCGGCCGTCGGGGGCAACAAAACGGACAGCATTGATTAAATTTAAAAAATAATTTCCCTCCGTGTAATCAATATGCAATTGTAAATCTTCGTGTGCCCAGTATGGGCGTGTCATCAGCAGTCTAGTGTCCATAGTATATCTACCATGATATACTTATATATAAAATAATTTATATATTTACCGCCAGACTATCCCGCAATCGCCTCAAACTTATCAATTCTTCCTTTTGTTTTTCGTATCGCTCCTTCCGCTGTGCCTTAATTTTTTCCTTATTTTTGTGGTAGTAAGCCTTGGCATTTGCTCGGTTCTTATCGGG
>WBZZ01001103.1:45000-47500 GCA_019918135.1 Paulinella micropora | reverse complement strand
ACAATATATAATTGAAATGTTATGAAACCTTCTGGTTCAGAAGCCTTAGAGAGCCCCCTTTTGACATGAAAAATGCATGTTGTTCAAGCCTGCCCTCACTTTTTTATACGGCAGTGACTAATTTTTGACTGATTTTTGCAGTGTTGATTTTTGGAAGAGGTCGTGAAATTTCCCATGTCAAAAATGGTGTCTGTGCACTTGTTTTTGTTGTTGATATTTGTAGCTCCTTGTATCTTTGGTGGTCTTCGCTTTTGGTAGTTCAATAGGATACTAGTTCAATAAAATTCCTCTTCTGCACGACAAACTTACCTGGTGTTTTTGCAGGTTCTGGTCGAAAAGAATATATTAATGATGGCCCTATCCTTTTACTCAAACCAATCCAAGCCACTCCGGTAATAACCCAATTCTCTGTTTTTATATAAATAAGAATCAAAGATGGTGGGAAAATGTGGGAGACTAGCGGAGCAAAAAAAAACCAAAGCAAACACCAGCAGATTCCCGTTGTCCGGCCTAACGATAATATATTCCGGTCTAAAAAGTGTAACGGCCATTTCTAGTAATATTATCGTTACCCGGTTAAGAGGGTTATTAATATTAACGGCCTCTTAGTGTGTCTGGACTGGCACAAGGGTATATTAAAGTCGCAAATATTTACTTATCTGCGCCTACATGTTTGGTGGTATTTTTTTGCAATAAAAAATGGAAAGTTATGTTTTGTGATTAGAAATAAGTTTGTATAGGACTATAGAATGTCTAAATCTGTTTGTATACTTAACACGCGTAAATTCACAAGCCTGTCCTTGGTAATTTGAATACACAATGAGATTTCACACAGCGATTTTTCGATGGTATGTCTGACCAAAACATCACTTTGAAAATCAATGAGAGCGCATCGTCCCTTTCAATTTTATTGTTGAAAATGATGTTTTTGTTTATTGTGATGCTATTCCAAGCCTCAGAACATGTGCACAGACCTCCTGAAATACACACAAGGTCACTGCATTCTCGAGTTTCATGCTTCAAAAAATATCTGACTTTATATTTTTAGACACACCAAAAAATAAGCCACAAAAAGTCAGGGATGTTCAACTAGTGAACATAGGAGTTAAATTAACTGATCTGGACGGACAGAAGATTGAGCCTCGGGGTCCAGAGGTCGAGCGGGTGCAATTTCTTACTTGAGTTTGTCGCAAGCATTAAAGTGGGAACTGCGAGAATGTACCCTGTTGGAACAGCCGGCGGAAGATTGGGATTCCGAGGATGACATCAAGAACAGGCTTGTTCCATTCGAGATCAAGTTGCAAGTCAAGAATGATGTTCTTCCACAGTTCGACAGAAACTTCCAGCGCTGCAAGCGCCTTTCGGTTTTGAACTGGCTTGTCACTCTTTGCGCAGCAGTTGAGGACGGAGTCGTGGATGATCCGCACGAAGATTCCCAGGAGGCAGAGTCGCAATGCAACAGGGAGCTACAACCATCGCGAGGCGAGCAGGAATTGTCACAGGCAAGTTTGCAGAAAGAGATTCAGCAATGTCTGCGGCGGATGCAAGGGCCGGGGACGGCCCTCTCGAAGGGTCACTAGCGAGGAGTCCTAGAATGTTACCGCGGCCAAGGCGCAGGCGTCGAGGGGAAGCGGAGCTGGACGCAGGTGAAGATGGAGATGAAACAGAAGAAATTGCTCACAGCGATTGCAAGTGTACCTCAGACAGTGATGATGACAACACTTCAGATGACTGGGAGGGCTCTGCCGCCGACGCTGAGTCGGAAGCAGTTGCTAGCCAGCAATCCCTTCGTTCGCCCTTACGCAGCTCTGCACGCGCAGTCAGGGCAAGAACTTGGATGGCACGCTTTGGTGGGGATTTTACTGACTCCACTCCGTCAACAGCTTCCCGCCAGGGTTGAAAGATTTGAATTTTTTCATTAAAAGTTTTTTTCAGTGAGGAAGTTGCATTTACGAAAGACATAATTTTAGATTAACATCCCGGTTGAACCTTGTGTGGCTGTTCTAGTCAATGTCACTAGTGTCAATGAAGCACTTTTATGCATAAAATGATTAAATGTCGCTTCCATTTACATCCAGTTTTAATTTAACCTAGTGTTAATTCAACTTTTCTTCACTAAGCTACTGTTTCAGTGTCTGGAAAGGTTCAGTGCAGCAGAATTTAATTTACTGAGTCAGTTCAAGGAATGCAAAAAGTATTTATCTAGTTTATGCATAAAAGTCACAAATTCTAGAAATTTAGTTGACCTCGGCAGGGTTTTTGTAGACTAAATTTTTTTTTACATTTTTCTGCAACAGCTTTCCGTCACTTACAGCTTTTATGCATAAAAGTGTTTGCTGACAGCTGGCATATTTTTCTAAGGATTCCATGAATGATCCATTTATGTGATGTTTTTTTAGTGGTACAACGTTAACGTTAACTGCGCGATCAAGAAGAAGAAGAAGAAGAAGAAGAAGAAGAAGAAGAAGAAGAAGAAGAAGAAGAAGAAGAAGAAGAAGAA
>WBZZ01001103.1:30000-32500 GCA_019918135.1 Paulinella micropora | reverse complement strand
CGTCAATTCTTCGTACTCCCCTCACGGGTGAGACGATGGAGGCGCATGTGCAGATTTGCATCAGCCATTGACAGAGAAGCACTATTATTATTATTATTATTATTATTATTATTATTATTATTATTATTATTATTATTATTACTATTACTATTATTATTAATGGAGGCACATGTCCAGGATCTGGATCTGATGCTATAGTCTGAGGAAGCCTACTATTATTATTATTATTATTATTATTATTATTATTATTATTATTATTATTATTATTGACACCGTGATAGCCCAGTGGTCAAGTTCTACCATCTGGGCCCTGTCGCCAGTTCGATTCCCGTCGGTGCCACCAGTATTTTCATTGAACATACCGCTCCGTCTGGACCAGTATTTTCATTGAACATACCGGTCCGCCTGGAAGTGTTGGAACTGCCCTTGCGGGGGTGTCATTAGAGCTTATCGTCAATTCTTCGTACTCCCCTCACGGGTGAGACGATGGAGGCGCATGTGCAGAAATGCATCAGCCATTGACAGAGAAGCACTATTATTATTATTATTATTATTATTATTATTATTTACCATCTGGGCCCTGTCGCCAGTTCGATTCCCGTCGGTGCCACCAGTATTTTCATTGAACATACTGTCTATTTCTGGACCAGTATTTTCATTGAACATACCGGCCCGTCTGGAAGTGTTGGAACTGCCCTTGCGGGGGTGTCATTAGAGCTTATCGTCAATTCTTCGTACTCCCCTCACGGGTGAGACGATGGAGGCGCATGTGCAGAAATGCATCAGCCATTGACAGAGAAGCACTATTATTATTATTATTATTATTATTATTATTATTATTATTATTATTATTATTATGGACACCGTGATAGCCCAGTGGTCAAGTTCTACCATCTGGGCCCTGTCGCCAGTTCGATTCCCGTCGGTGCCACCAGTATTTTCATTGAACATACCGGTCTATTTCTGGACCAGTATTTTCATTGAACATACCGGCCCGTCTGGAAGTGTTGGAACTGCCCTTGCGGGGGTGTCATTAGAGCTTATCGTCAATTCTTCGTACTCCCCTCACGGGTGAGACGATGGAGGCGCATGTGCAGAAATGCATCAGCCATTGACAGAGAAGCACTATTATTATTATTATTATTATTATTATTATTATTATTATTGGACACCGTGATAGCCCAGTGGTCAAGTTCTACCATCTGGGCCCTGTCGCCAGTTCGATTCCAGTCGGTGCCACCAGTATTTTCATTGAACATACCGGTCCGTCTGGAAGTGTTGGAACTGCCCTTGCGGGGGTGTCATTAGAGCCTATCGTCAATTCTTCGTACTCCCCTCACGGGTGGGACGATGGAGGCGCATGTGCAGAAATGCATCAGCCATTGACAGAGAAGCACTATTATTATTATTATTACTATTATTATTATTATTACTATTAGGGAGTACATAGGCCATCGGTCCTTTCCATGGGCTGATTGGTATAAAGCTCCTAGAGTAATGTTCTATGCCGTCACTTCCTTTATTCCACCGATTGGTGTGGAGACTTTCCTTATGGAATGGAGGACTGGATGCACATGACCTTTTGGCTCAGCAATTGGCAGGAGATACACTATTATTACTATTATTATTATTCAGCCCAATGGCCTCAAGGCGTTAAACTGTGACGCCAACTCATAACCCTTTGGTGGTAGATGCTGGGGAGGAGGATCGTTGCGCGCGTAAAAGATCTTAAACTCCGCATATGCTGGTTGATAGCCCAGGACCCAGCAGACACCAGATTGTTATGGGTGGGGTTTCGAGGCAGCTCTAGCAACCGCGCTTGGTGTATGCACTTGCACATTCGGTGACGTCTTGCAAGAGGTTGCTGGGACTGCGGAATAACCTCGGCTTAGTGCAGTCTTGCCCTCAGGAGCTCCATCGGTGGCCCCGATCATCAGGCGAGAGACTGACACGGGGGGTGGAGGACCTCGAACAAGGGTATTGGAGGCTTATGTCCGTTGAGGATATGCCATTAGCTGCATCAGTACGCCTCAGATATAGTATTATTATTATTATTATTATTATTATTATTATTATTATTATTATTATTATTAGTAGTAGTAGTAGTAGTAGTAGTAGTAGTAGTAGTAGCAGTAGCAGTAGCAGTAGTAGTAGTAGTAGTAGTAGTAGTAGTAGCATAGTAGTAGTAGTAGTAGTAGTAGGAGTAGTAGTAGTAGTAGTAGTAGTAGTAGTAGTAGTAGTAGTAGTAGTAGCACTAGCACTAGTAGTAGTAGTAGTAGTAGCACTAGCACTAGTAGTAGTAGTAGTAGTAGTAGTAGTAGTAGTAGTAGGGGGGGGGGGGGGGGGTCATCGCTGGAACTGGATGCACCAACTGAAGAAATCCCGTTGCCTACATCAACTTAGACTTCCACAGCACAAGGAACGAGGAACCAGACTCCCCTCTGCCTTGCCATACCGTGCGCTCCGCCTTCCCATACCGTGTGCTCAGTCCTCTCCGCCT
>WBZZ01001103.1:5000-7500 GCA_019918135.1 Paulinella micropora | reverse complement strand
TTGAAATGGTGCCATCTGTCGACAGACAGACAATTAGGGGATGGTGTGGGAGTGCTGGGCCCGTGGTGGGGTGCCCTATGTGTGCCTAGCCATACGCCTATAAGTCACATGCCGAAATAGCGTCGGGAAGGACAATCCTGTTCCCTCAGGGTGCCCTTTCTCGCTTGTTGAGCCCGGAATAAAACCCACAGTGCTCTGTCGGTTTATGCTAGATTGTGTTGATGCCACAGTCTCAAAACTCCATCTGCTTACTGGGTCCTCTGTAATAGAGGTGGGAGCTCGTTCTGCAAGGGGCGCTTATGGAACGAGCCCTGGCCCCGCCTGGTACTAGGGAGGTTTGAGCTCTCGCTGAGACATGCTGTCGAGAGAGCTCTTCTGGTATCGCCTGTATTAGTCCCTTCCGTGCAAACATCACGGCTTAGCTGGGCATCGGGTCAATACTTTGCCCATAGACTTTCTTGGTTGACGAAATCAGAAGCTCGTTTTTTCTGACATTAGTCGATATCTCATCTATCTGGTGGTGCCCTTTGTGTGCCTAGCCATACGCCTATAAGTCACATGCCGAAATAGCATCGGGAAGCACAATCCTGTTCCCTCAGGGTGCCCTTTCTCGCTTGTTGAGCCCGGAATAAAACCCACAGTGCTCTGTCGGTTTATGCTTGACTGTCGATGCCACAGTCTCAAAACTCCTTCTGCTTACTGGGTCCTCTGTAATGGAGGTGGGAGCTCGTTCTGTAAGGGGCGATTATGCAACGAGCCCTGGCCCCGCCCGGTACTGTGGAGGTTTGAGCTCTCGAGACATGCTGTCGAGAGAGCTCTTCTGGTATCGCCTGTATTAATTAGTCCCTTCCGTGCAAACATCACGGCTTAGCTGGGCATCGGGTTAATACTTTGCCCACAGACTTTCTTGGTTGACGAAATCAGAAGCTCGTTTTTTCTGACATTAGTCGATATCTCATCTATCTATCTACCTGGAATCATTTGTACTGCGTTTGCTTGGTTTCATGCATTGTACGTTCCTTACATACTAACATACTTACATGCATACACACATACATAGGTATGGGAATGAGTCTGGCGCAGCGGTCGACCGAAACTGCTCGGGCTTGACCCCTCCGGGCACCTTCTCGCTTGCCGGCGCAGAGGAGCCGATTGCTTGCGCTCCCGGCTTCTTCCAGAATGAAAGTGGGAAGTCCATTTGCTATCCGTGTGCTGCGGGCAGCTTCGCCCCGCACGAGGGCAGTGTGAACTGTGCCAAGTGTGCCGCGGGATTCTTTCAGACCAACACAGGACAGAACCACTGCCCACCGTGCCCCAAGGGGCATTACTCCGCCGCCGATGCGGATGCCTGCACCGCATGCGAAAGAGGCCGCTACAACTCAAACGTGAACGCAACAGCCTGCTTGTCCTGTCCCGCGGGGTCGTTCCAGGCAGGCCTCGGACAGACGGCGTGCTATGAGTGCGGCCCGGGCAGCCTGTCTGCAGAACCTGGCGCGGAATCCTGCGAGGACTGCCAGGCAGGCAAGTACTCCCTTGCCAGCAGCTCCAGCTGCCTCGCTTGTGAGCCCGGCCATTTTGCCAACTTGCCTGGCTCTTCCGTCTGCTCTCCTTGCGCCCCCCTTCAGGCAGTGAGGGCCGATCAGCCCTGTGTGTCCTGCCCAACGAATGCTTTCTCCAAGGATGGCGTCACCTGCCTCTGCGCAGTAGGTTTTTTCTACAACGAGGGTTTGAAATCGTGCCAGACCTGTGCGCCAGGCGTGGCGTGCTACGACGTAGGCATTACCTCCTCTAACTTAACCGTTGAAAATGGTTTCTTCCTAGAGCCGCTTCTCGAAACGTTCGAGGTCTCTCTCTCTCTCTCTCTATATATATATATATATATTCTCTATCTCCTCTCCTCTCTTCCTCTCTCTTCCAAATCCATACCGCAGACCTTGTTCTTGAGTAAATCCTTTGTGTGTGTGATGTGAATTGTCCCGTAGCCGGGGTGGGGGTGGGATTGGCGTTGGGGTGGGGTTTCGGTTCGAGTCAGAGACATGCCCATTTATCTCCAGCACTGCCCTAATCAGCGTTCTTTTGCTCCTTGATCACTTGCTCTCTCCGTTCTAGTCTTCCTCCTCTCTGACCAGCGATTGCTGCATGGTGCTTTGCAGCCGATCCGTTGCGTGCAAGCGGGGGCCTGTGTCGGCGGCTTTACTGCGAGCTTGGAGGTCTCTCGCAACGCACTGTGCGGGCCCAACCGCCACGGGCCGCTCTGCGCGCAGTGCGTCGAGGGCACCTACGACTGGGGGACATGCGACGTATGCGAAAAGAGCACTTACATACCTGTGATCATTGCTGGTTTGTTCTTCATCTTCACGTATGTGTTGGTCATCCACAAGTTGGCGAATCCTGCGGTGCCCAATGGCGACGGCTCAGTCAAGACTGCGATGTTCTTTATATCGACGCTGCGGCTGCTTCTGGACAACAAGGTATGGCTGTCCTGGCTTGGGCTGGTGTC